>JANHZU010003230.1:12451-25485 GCA_032468055.1 Acrochordus granulatus
GTCCAGTATGGTTGAACCTCTGGCAGAGCTCTCATCTTCTTCTTCAGAGCACACAAGCCCCCCAACCACAGCAAGGTAGTGCCTCACTGGGGGGAGCTTTCTGTTTTACTCACAATAATATAAATGTATCTGGAAAAATTTGATCTGAGTTATTTGATTTAATTGTCAACCTTTATATATCAATTAAATACACAGATATATGCTTGCACATGTGCACATACATACATACATATATCAGCATGCAATATAGGGCATGGCAAGATACAATAGCTAGACCAGAGAAGGTGTAGAATGAGCTGTGCTAGAGACATTTTCAACAATGGATCAAGAGCATTGTCATGGCAATCCCAATTACTATATCTTTATTCTCATTGTAGTCTTGGATTTTGCATGTTTCAACATTACATGCAAATAATAATATTGAGAATTGAGGTTTATCTTCTTCTGGGTGAAACTACAAAATACATGCCCAATGGGGTCTAATTTGAATGAAATTTTATGGGCATTCAGAGGTTGATATAAAGTAAGAAATTCTCAGTGTTGACCTCTCATAGCCTCTCTATAGAGGTCTTAATAGATATATGTTTTAAATTACAGTATGTTCCAATTATTGTACATTTGTGAGACGATGTGAGCTCCCTCTATGGGCTAATTTAACGTCGACAAATTCCAATAATTCTTTTCTTATAACAAAGACTCTGTGTAGCCTAGTGGAAAGGTGTCTGCCTAAGGTGTCTAAGGTTATGCTCCTTTGAGCGTGAGCAAAATGGCTGCCATAAGAATGTTTGAAGCTGCCACATTTGAAGTTGCCGCGTGTGTTTGAAGCTCCCGGGTTTGAAGTTGTCGGGTTTGAAGCTGGTCCATGTGTTTGAAGCTAGCGTGTTTGATGTGGCTGAGTACGCTTGTAAATTTGAGGCAGACTTTAATATTGTTAGACCGTAGGGGAGTCCTTTTCAACCTTTTCCCCATTTCTCACCTGAACTTTTAAAAAAGTTTTATTTCAACTTTTTTCACACACACACAAAACCCGTCCTATTTTAACTACTTATGTTAGGCGAGAAATGCTGGGATTCTCAGCCATTATTGTAAGAAAGCTGTTCTATGTTTAGCTGGGACCATAAGAATTCTTTGAGTGACTTTGACTGCAGACAACAATGTAGAGAATAATCCTGACTGTGAAACATGCTGTTGAGGCTGGAGAAAAATATAGGATAATTTTGATTTGGGACAATTGTAGAAGCTTTATAGGAAAAAAAAACAATAGTAGAACTCTGCCTGAGTATTGAATATATGAATGCTAGGACAGGAATTAATTCCTGTCATAAGTAGGTGGAGATACAGTACCTAAGAAAATTTACTAGTATGCAATTAGCCAGAAATGTGAGGTTTATTTAAAAAAAAATTGATGAAATTACCAACACGAGAGTTCACTAATGTTAGGAATGGAGAACATTAGCAGTTCGGAAGAAAATATGAGAGATGATATTTGCTCAAATTTTTTGAAATACTACAATCCTTGCCAAGGAGTATTTGCAAACTCTAAAAAAAATAGGTAAGTTTATGGGATATTAAAGTCTCTTCCTCAAGAAGAATTAAGCTATCATAAATCTGTGGTTAATGCCATTGGAGCATTCAATGAAATCTATAAAGAAATGTCTGGAAACAGAAGCTGCATTTTGTATGCAAAATAATAAAAAAAATATTCTGTCCATTTTAAGCAAAAATCTCACATGATTCCTGTTTTCTGTAGATATAGAAGTTGGCAATGTTAACATTCCTGGATTTGCTGAACTTTAAAACAGATCTGATTGATACAAATACTACACAAATTCAAAGCCTTTGATTATTGTTTCTCCTGTTTACTTTGACATAAGACATCATTAATGTTGATTTGGGGAACCACCTCCCTCATTTTTAAGAAAGATATAAAAGAATTTCTATCTTCCTTAAGCAGATGGTTTTGGATTCCTTTCTTTAGCCAAAGACAGAAACAGTTGGCTCAAGATATTATTACTCTATTACTGTTCAGAAAGCAAGCATGTGTGTGTGTGTATCTATATCTATATATATCTTTGACAACTTGCACTATGTAATGATGTCCTCATCAAATTTTCCTTGTCTTTCTTCTTCACCTTAGAAATCATGCACTGTATCTTGGTTTGGATGTTTTCAGGTCTAATCTCCATTATTTTCTCTACACTACATTTAACTCAATGGATGCATATTGATATTTTACAAACATTAATGGGTCAGGCTTTCAATTAACATACTGGGGCTGAGAATCTGTTCTTAGCATTATAAAAGTGAAGTGTTTGTTGCTTGTTGTGGGCTGAGCACATTATAGTTTAACATAATCTGAACTTTTTTTTTCATTTTTGTGTTTTGCTCAATACTCTATCCATTTTTGTCTTTCCACAAAAATAACACCAGTGGTTTTTGAAAAAATAAAGTTCCTGTTGTGCTGCCTTAAAACTGAAGCACTTACATTTCTCTTAGTGGCATATCTTGTAAAATCTAGTGGAAATTCTCTGAATCTAGCTTTCAATCTGTCTTTCAGTTCAATACTCAAATCCATAGGAGTTTGAAAGCGCAACAGTTTTTTTGTTTACCTATTCATACTGTTTGTTTGCCATCTAAGCTCATACTGTCTTCAAGGGTCTCCAAAATGGCTTACTCTTTAAATAAGGATGGTGGGAATGATGGTTATAATAATTCCTCTCTACTTTCTTGTCAAGGATTTGCTATTGTCAGTTTCATGCCCTGAGGGTGATTGTTTTTAATTATTTCACAATGTTTTTGACACAGGTTGTGTTCTGCATCTTTTAGTCTTGAAATTGTCCTTTATATTTGTCATTTCATTCTTTTTGAATCGGAAAACTGTTCTTTCTATTAACATTTTTAATACATTTTGAAGCAAATACAGCCAACAGACTGTCAGCTATATTTTTGTTCCCTCTGCCTCCATAAACCAAACCAGCAATATGTAAGCAACTGGTACAAACTGTAAAAGGAATGTAACTCAGTGGAAAAGTAATGGGAAATATAATCCCATAGAGAAAAAAAGGCTAAATTTTTAATATACTGTGTATTATGAATAGTAAGCATTATAAGTAGTATAAATAAAGAGATGAGAAAGGAAGGAAAAGACAGATTAGCAAGTGTTGTATATATGAAAGCTGAAAACAAAGGCAAGTACTTTTAGAAAAAACAAAACATTATGTTGCCAAATCCAGATGAGAATTTGCAGCTCCTTGCAGCTAATTTTATTGTCCCTCTACACCTTGGCTAATTGATTGCTAAGTACTTGAATCCTAATAAAAAAGACTTTTGCTATAAATGCCAACTTTTTCCTCATGATGTAGAATTATAGTATACAAATCACTGACACTGAATTGTTAATATATGCATCAATGAATAATAAAGTTTGAATAACAAACCCCCTCTTCACATCAGTGTATATATCCCCCACCCACTTCATGTACCCTTGCGAAACAAAATACAATACATTTTAACATGATCAGAAATATCTTGGTTATCAGTCTTGAAAATATGCTTTTCTCTAACTAAAGAGGATATTTCTGTATGTTCTTTAATGAAATTTTGAAGATCCCATATTCCTTTGAAAGCAGTCATCTCAATTCTTAGCATTTTCAAATCTTTGTTGGAACACATTCTTTTCTGTATGTTTACACTCAGTGTCACAAGTACTGGGGCTCATTCCCTTAAGGTTGAAAAGCATAGTTATTTTGTGAAGATATATTTGGCCTTTCTACATATACTGCCACCCAGTCTGCTTGGGTTGATTTTGTCACATTTTCCCATCTTATACATCTGTCTTATTTTTTACAGCTGAAGTTCTATCTATTACCAAACCTTCTCATTTCTTGGTTTATACATAGCAGTATTCAGGTGTGCATTACCATTTCTTTCATTAAGGAAATGATAGAATAAAATAGAGTACAGATAAAAATGCTTTTACATGTATATTCTGAATTTGACATGGACTCATGTCCTAAGGAAAGACATTAAGATTGTGTATAGAGATAACATGTATAACAAACCAGTCACACAAAAGTGTTTTTTTTGGGGGGGGAATCTATTTTCAGAACACATGTTTAAGTTCAGTGTTATAGACTCTCTGCATTTCCATGATTACAAGTGATATTATACTGGTGAGAAGAGGCTGCAGATGGCCTCTTTCTTCCAGAATTAAATGTGCCACACTGTGTTCTGAGAATCTGGAATTGCATTTCAAAAAGAAATCAGTATTGCCCTAAGCCTGGGATTGTCTGTCTTCAAATAATTTGCTATGCCATTCTACTGTGGCTGTATTCTAAATAGCCCAATATACAAAATTAACAGACAACAGACAATATCCAATACTCAAATGTATAGTGCTTTGGAATTTAGATTCCAGCAAGGTTTGGGTGTTTTTTTTCCCTCATCTTCATGAAGGTTTACTCTGTTCAGGATTCATAAAGCTTTTTATGGCTTTTGGCTGGATCTATTACAAAGTTGTGAAAAACATCTGGAATAATTTCTCATTTTTTAACAGAAGGGAAATTTGGATTTGTCTCTGTGTATGAATGCTTTAGCACAGACTAGGCAACAATCAAGTGGCATTTTTATCTTCTGAATGGTCACATATTGAAGCTTTCCAGACCATCCATTATCTAACCCACTGCCACCGAAATTTAAATTAAATTGGAACACTTTCAAATTGTCTTTACTCTTTTTAAATCCCTTAATTATGAGCATATCTTTAAAGTTGTGATTCTTCAACTTGCTAAAAAAAATAGACATTCAGTATTCATCCTCCATGCTCACCAATAGCTGAGTCTTTGTGCCTGCTCCTAGGTCCTATACTTAGTTCATTTGATAATGAACAGGTTGTGAATTAACAGAGGTCCCATTATTCATGATTGATTACAGGTATTATTGTGCTATTCCTGATGTTTTAACAATACCAATGACTTTATGGATTTCAAAGGAACATCTAGTTTTTCTTTCTCTGGAAAAATGCCAAGGCAGGAAAGACCATATGCCAGGTTAGATATGGCATAGCTTCTGCGTTATGAAAACTGTCAGTAGATGGCTTGTTCTATTAGCAGCTTAAAAAAGACATCTGAAAATCCCTAATAAATTATTTTTCCCAATCAGAACACTGGCCCAGCTAGGCCAATATTATCTACCCTAATCTGCAAGAATTGTGCACCTTAATTTTATCTATTGGCCATCTTTTTACTAGTTCTTTCTTGTTACACATTTTTTTTATCCTTCTTGTAACCTCCTTGAAGCCTCTGGTTTCTAATCTCCATAAGATAAACTCCCTTTTGCAATTTAGTTGAAGTGTGGGAAGCTAGACAGATAGATAAATAGATATGATTCATTTATACCTCTTGACCATCTCATAATCAAAGTGTACACACATACATAAACAAAAGAAAAATATTTCCTTTTCTATCGCATGGAACTATAAAGTAAAAAAAAGAATCAATGCAGCAGTATATCAATATTAATGCCATTAGTTTCATATACTGTATGTTATTTTGACTTTTTACAAACTTCCTTGAATTTTATATATTAAAAATGTAACTTTGTCCTTGGGAGGAAATGTATGCTGGTACATTTTGTTTTTTGTTTTATTTGAAAGTCAGGAATAAGCCAGGAAAGCACTGATGCTACTGATCCCTTCCTTAAGTTGATCAAAACTGAACTAACTTTCCCCAAAGTTAAATTCTGTTGGAAAAATTTATTGGAAGCTTTTTATTAACAATTTGGTGGGAAGATATAGAATTATCTGTGAATACTATAGTATGCATTATAATACAAGAGTGGCATGTATGTATTATGATATTATCTTTTAACTTTCTCCAACTGGCTGAGTGGAGAGGAGCTTTAGGCCAACCCATTTAAAGGGCATCAGGATGGGACAGTTTGGTTTCATATGCTGTCTTGGGTCACTTTTTTCTTGTTGTTTGATTAGCTGCTTAGACAGAGGCAGGCCCTGATGGATTTTACATGTAGCATGAAATTCGAAAGCTTTGGATCTGTCTGGAATGTAAAAAAAGGAATAATTTATATTTAATTGGTCTAAACCTACCTTTCCTAGGTCAATAAAAAGAGGAAAAGCAGCAGCATTAATCAAGATAAAATTATCAGCTGATTAATCAGTGTTCTAATTACTGCATAGTTCTTTCCCTTTTCAATTTTAATTACTAAACTTCATTGTCTTTTCCATATGGCCATCCTGCTTTCTCAGTGCACTTTCCACCTCCATTCTCCTGGTGAGATCATTAATATAAAATATGTACATTCAAAACACTACTGAAAACATAAAGGATTGCTGGTGCTTCTTTAAATATACAGCCAATGATGCTACATATACAAGAGAAGCTTGCTAAAAGTATTAACAATTCCATAGAAATAAAGCTAAATAAAATTATGTGCTTTTGATGGCCAGGATAACATTTTGTTCTTAATGATGGGCTTTTTTCCACGGCAATCTGGACATAAGATGAATATGGGGAAAATTGTCCTCAGTACAGTTTATGGTAAATCAGACTTAGAGACTATTGAGAAACTATATTTTTCTTTGACTACAAATGGTAGTGAAGGAAACTTTAAAAACAACAAGGCAAATTTTAGTACAGTTTTAACATGATCAGTAACCAACTAACATGCCCTGCAGACATTCCTTGCCTATAATATTAGGTCAATATTATATTCAGTACTGAGTGCTACTCTGAATATTTACATACTCCTTAGCACCTAGACATGTGCATAAAACCAGTATTGTAAAAAACTGTCTTGATCTTCGAAAGTATAGTAGTTGCCAGTTCTGTTGGGATTGCATAAATCAACAGGACAAATTTATCATTTAAAGCACTCTGCAGTTTGGCTTGTCTGGGTAGGTGCAGCCTATTACACTTAAATTGCCTGCTTGATTCTAGTCATAATTTTAGAGTTGGGGAGGATGATCTTCTAATGGAAGAACAGCATTTTAACAGTTTCCATTTGAAACTGTTCAAAACCTGGAGAGGAAAAAAAGTAGTTTTCAGTTATCAACAAAGAAGTGCCTTGATGGCATAAAAAAAGGGAGTTCCATATTAAGGATGCTACAACAACCAAGAAAAGTCTAATATTTGTTGCCAAACTCTTCAGATCATAAGGTATCAGAATTTTAAGCATGGAATCTCAAAATAATAATAATAGTAATATTTGTTCAATTTCATATGGGAGAGACAATCCTAGAGATAATCTGATTCCTAGTCTTTTTGAGTGGTAAAGGTCAAAGCAAAATATTGGACTTCATTCAAATGTTACCTTCAGATAGGAACACTTTTCCAGTTGAAGTGCCAGATTTCCTTCTGGGAATGGCACATCATAATATTTCATGGGAAGGCCCTTTGCCAAAGACTCTCTTATTTGCCAAAATCTCTTTCACAATAAAAGAATAATGATTTGGTAATAGAAGAGCTCAATCTCTTCCTTATTTATTAGAACCATATTTTCTCCATTCAAACACTTGTTCCTTCCTTCATTTTTGGCCCCACCAATAAGGAGTCCAAAGTAGATATGTTAGTAAGCTTCTGAAATATTTTTATAATTTTTCAGAATTTCCACATATGTTTCATGAGGTTGATAGGCCAATTTTATCTCAAAGAGGTCAACTTTAAACAAGAAGCTAGGAAAGAACACTATAGAGAGAATAGAGAATGACCCTGATGAATAGGAGAAAGAGTGCTTCCGAGGCAGCAGTTAGATAAGCAAGGCTTGAGCTAAGGTAATAATTTGGCAAAGTGTCTCAGATAAGCCCCTCCCTAGTTCACACGAAACTAAAGCAAGGTGGAGGAGAAGCATGTTCAGACTTGCACGATTTTGTTATTATAGCTGCTACAATTAAAATAGCCCTGACCTATATGACATTGGCTTCCTGGTCTGATCTACCCAGAATTTACTTGATGTTTTGTTGGTTGTACTGAAGACAGCTATTTTCAGACACAAAATAAACCTCTTTCCCACTTAGGAAATGGCTTGTTTCTTCAACAGCAGCTGAGACATGCTGTAGCAGAAATCACAATTGAAGCCATATTTTCTCTTGCATATCTAAGTTACTTTTTAAGAACTAGCATACTGAACATCAAAAGTCAAAGAAACAATGTCTTACAAACTTGTTTGTGCCTCCTTTCTTTAGTTTTAAATTCCTTATCTTTTATCCTTTTTTGTTTTTGAAACCCACATCTGAGTGGGCCATTTTTAATGTCCTTTCCTCCTGAGGGATTGATAGACAAGTTATTTAGTTAGCTGATTAGTAATTGAAGAGCTGAGTTTGGAAATCATGCAAGTTTTTCAATGAATATTCATAAAAAAATTAATTAACTCACATATTCATTTAGAACCCAATAACAGTTTGCTTCCATCTGACTTTTTTTTTAGGAGTTAATTATATGCTGAGGTTTATTTCCTGGGCGATTCAACTCCTAAGCGGCAATTGACTAAGTGTATCAAGTGGCAATAACCCTGTGTGGTTTTTAATATTCTTTCAATAGGACTTTGCAGCTGGAGGTTGCTGTTCTACCATTTGTCCAAAAAATGCAATAGTTCCCTAATATGAAGACTCTTTTTCTACACATCATCCTTCTATTGCTCTGAAGGACATTATCCTTTTTCTCAGCAAACTTATAATTAATCCTCTTTGATGCTTATTAACTATTTGTAACAAATATATTACATTAGAGGAATATATGACTTCTAGTTAGCTCCATGAGGATGACCAATATTCATTATTTTCTCTCCTGTATTTTCTTAAAAAAATCCGCTCTGGGCTCTTGCTCAATAAATAAATAAAAATAAAATCTAAATAACCACTAGATCTTATTTTCTGAGACCTTTATAAATACACAGGGAACTACAACAATTACAGAGGTTAAACATAGAGACTTACTGATGAGGCCATAAATATATCCACCTATCATTGACTGATCAACTTATACCCTGTTTTGAAATTATTTTTAATGTAGAGTGGGCTATATCTACAGTCTTATAAATTATTAAATAAAGGCAGAGTAAAGATCTTACCAAATACTCCTTTATAATAGGAAGCTCAATCTTTTTTAATCTGATGCAAGGTTTGTAGCTGCAGCATTTCCAATATGCAATTAATACCTTGCCCTGACTCTACTAACTCTATCCCCTAAGGCAATCTTTCTCTAACTCTTTATTGCCCACCTATTACTCTGTTTAATTTGCTGAGAACCTCTGTGTTTTCTGTATCCTACTCCTACCCCATTTTTTAGGAACATATCACTCTGTTTCACTGGGTATGTGAGAACCTGCTGTGCTTCCTATATCCTGCCTCCACCCCCTTTTTGGAAGTGGACATATTTTCTTACCGTTCCTTTCTTTTTTACATGGGATTGAGAAAGCCATCTGAATAGAAGGCAAAACATTTTTCAATAACATCTTGTAATAAAAGTCCAGTTGCCTTTTTTAAGAAAATTTGCAAAACATTTGCTACAAATCATGACCTGGATTAATGACAATATATACAGACATAAGGGCACACAGTGACACAAGCAGTTAAGACACTGGGCTTGACAGCTGGAAGACTGGAGCCTCTAGTTCGAGATCTAAGAGCTACTGCGTAATGGGATGAGCTTCAGTTTTCTGTCTAGCTCCTGCCAACCTAGCAGTTCAAAAGCATGTAAAAATGCACGTAGATAAATAGATACCATCTCCGACGGGAAGGTAACAGTGTCCATGACCTTGGCGTTAGTCATACTGTCCATATGACTATGGAAATGTCTGTGGACAAATGCTGGCTCCCTCGACTATGAATAGGAGATGAGCATTGCCCCCTAGAGTTGGCAACAACTGGCAGGAAAAGCCTTTTTCCTTTTTACCTGACTCTGCACCTAAATGCAAATAATTGGGAGAATCTTTCTGAGGGAGCTGGATGGACTGGAACAGCAATTATTTATACAGCCCAATGCTTTGCCTCAAAAAAACCTTTGCAGATTATGCTGTGTAATGTCACAATTCTTGGGCACTTTAGAAATTTATGTATAAAGAGAAGCAAGCAGCCAGGAGATTTTGGGTCATCTGCTTTTAATATTGATTGTACAAAAGCAAACCCTTTGGAAAATCAATTTGAAATGTTTGCATGAATTCTACAGTTGCACAAATGAAAAGGTAGAAATTATTCTTCCTTTTTCAAATTCTGAGAATGCCCAAATACAGATTCCTTTTTCCTTGCTGGATTCTCTGCTCCACCTGATTTTTTCTGTAGCTTAGAGAGGGTTTTTTTTTAATGATCAGCTGGCATGGTACAAATGCTAATTTCTATCACTACTCTTATTTACACATTTATCTTTAGGGCTCATATAGATCTTATACATATTCTTAAAAAATAAAAACGGCTTGTTTTGGAAATATATCAGTCATCCAGAAACAAAAGACCAGACCTAGATGGGATAAGAAGAATAATCCTGGTAAGCAAGAGAGCAAACTCACTAACTTAAACATATCCATTGACTCCTGAAGAACCTTTTGAAAATTAGATTGTGTTCCTTCAAAGGAGTCCTGTAAAGTTTTATTGTCCTGAGACTGAGTGAAGGCCAATAGCTTGACTTGAGCTGACCCTGAGGGGTATTCTCGATTAAAATGCAACACAACCATTTCAAAAATAGTTATATTTCCCCCTCTTGTCTATCCACACTTTTTCTCCACACAGATCATGTGGGTTGGCCACTTCCAAAATATAAGGCACCGGTGATGAATATTTTAGGCAGACATTTACTGTACAGGCCTTCATGGAGAATATCTTATTGAAACTTGCTTAGTTTTTCTTGAAAATTTTCAAATGCTTTGCTTGAAAAAGAAACCAAGGGAATGAATTTAACATTTTTCTTGCTGTTTGCTCATAGTTTCAATTTAGAAGAACTTTAAGGAACATCAGCGGCTGGGGGTTTCATGAATCTGGATTTAATACCAATTTAAATGGAGAGAGATTTTTCATTATTGTGTGTGAGGAAACAGTATTCCCAAGCCCCTTAGGAACTTCTTCTACATACTGAATCCTCTCCCCATTTTTTTCATCCAGAAGGTAAGAGAATCTGTCTTAAAATACTGCTTTGAGGATTTTCCTTTATACTTGGACTGGATACCAAGACAATAAACTTTCTCAGAACTGAAATTATTTTCAAGTTTAAAAATACGGACTTTCATGACCATAATCTTTTCTTTCTTTTTTTCTCAAATGCAAACTGAGACTTTATACATATCACTTTGCAAGATTCGTTTTTCAAACTCCTTTTTTTAAAAATTTACAGACCATTTCTTTGGGATTCAACATCTCGCTGTGCTTGTTTATGGCTAAATTCCATTTTTAGTTGGCAGAGCAACGGTGCCACCTAGCGCCCAATGCTCTTGCTAGCCTAGGTCTCCCCCACCTTATTTCCTTGCCATTTTTTAAAAAAAGGTTTTTATCCCATCAAGGAAAACCCGGTTCTTGGAAAACAACCAACTCTGTTGGAACTCAGAGATAATAATCAGTTTCTCTGGGCTTGTGAAATTGGCTCATTAAGCGTGCTTTTTAACGGAAAATATTGGAAGCGATTAAGTCTGCTTTACTGAGTGGGCATGAAATGGCTAACCTTCGGCCACCCACAGCTCCTAGGTGCCTGGCGTCGTTTTATGCATGCAGCGTAATGTCTTTACTTGAAGTGCTGTTTATTCATCACCTGCTTATTTATCTCTTTGCATTTGGCAGGCCCATCGATCAATGTTAAACTGTCACACAAGGTTATTTTTCTTTTACATAACTGTACGGGCCTGAGGTAGTGGCGTATTAAAAGTAATAACTTTCTAACTTGAAGCTTGAGATGACAGCCCCATTTTTACATGAATATATTACAGTTCAAAATTTGTAATGTGTGTGTATACATATATATAGGTTTACTGTGGTAAGTATTCGTGTTGTTTCAAGGTCAAGGACTGACCTTGAAGGTTTGCTCCATGTTGCAGCTCCGTGACTGATGTCAAATGTCCTAGGGACTGTTAGCTTTTTTTGGATTGTCACCCAATTAACATTTTTCTACCAATCATCTGTGTGGGGTGTGGGTCCTCAAAATGGAAGATCTTTCCTGCTATGATGATTAAGATTCTCTTTGAGAGATTAAAGGACTGCAGTGACAGATGGATGGTAGATGGATAGATTCATTTATTTATTTGACCCTTTGCTTGTTTTCAACCTCTCAGTAATTGAATAAATTTCTTATTGTAAAATTATGGGAATTTTATGAAGCATATAATATATTTTATCTATAAAATATATTATAAAAATATATGAAATATATTATAAAAATACAACTATTATTATTGTTGGTGTTAATTTATTCAGGTTGTATGCCACCTGACTCTTATATATAAAAACTATCGTTTATTAGTGAATGAAGAAACCTAAAATAAAAACTCACTATAAACATTGCTTGGGAGTCAAAGAAAATCTTAGCCTGGTACTTAAAGAACATCAGTGTTTGTGCCAAATTTCTCTCTAACTGAAACATGCTGGTTTTGTGTTTTTCTGTTGAAGAAAAAGGACATTTGACTTTCAGTGGAACAGTTGGATTAAACCAGTTGAATTAAAACATATATGTAATATGTTAAATGTTACAAACTAGGGTTGCATAGTGCTTTGGATCTAAAGGCAAAAAAGTACTTCAGAACATTCAGGATCAGAAATGTTGCACTGTTTGTAAATCCTTAGACGCGATCCTAGGACAATGCAGTTTGCATGAGGCCAGACAAGGTCTGAAATATTGCATGGTAACAAGTCAGAGTCCTGATTGCATCTACAGTATCACCCAAATGTAAAAATGCTGAATTTGAGCATAAATATGTGTTGTTGTTCAGTCGCACAGTCGTGTCCGACTTTTCGCGACCCCATGGACTACCTTACGCCAGGCCTCCCTGTCTTGCACTGCGTCCCGGAGTCTTCCCAAGCTCACACCCATCACACTGACTATGCTATC
>JANHZU010003230.1:42787-53827 GCA_032468055.1 Acrochordus granulatus
TTCTAACTGTTGCTTCTTGACCAGCATACAAGTTTCTCAGGAGACAGGTAAGGTGGTCTGGTACTCCCATCTCTTTTTGAATTTGCCACATTTGGTTGTGATCCACACAGTCAAAGGCTTTAGTGTAGTTAATGAAGCAAAAGTAGATGTTTATCTGGAACTCCCTCGCTTTTTCCATGATCCAGAAAATGTTAGCAATTTAATTTCTAGTTTCTCTGCCTTTTTAAAACCATGCTCGTATTTTTAGTAGTTCTGGGTTCCCATACTGCTGAACCCTAGCTTGTCGTATTTTGAGCATAACCTTGCTAGCATGTAAAATGAGTGGTATTGTGGGTAGTTTGAACATTCTTTGGCATTGCTTTTGTTTGGGATTGGAATGTAAACTGATCTTTTCCGAATCCTTTGGCCACTGTTGAGTTTTCCAAATTTGTTGGCATATTCGTGCAGCACTTTAACAGCATCATCTTCTAGGATTTTAAATAGTTCAGCTTGAATACCATCACCTCCACTAGCTTTGTTGTTAGTCATGTTTCCTAAGGCCCACTTGACTTCACACTCCAGGATGTCTGGCTTTAGGTCAGCAACCACATAATCATGGACATTTAGGTCAGCAACCACATATCAGCGACATTTAGGTCTTCTGTGCATTCTTTCCATCTCCTCTTAATCTCTTCTGCTTCTGTTAGGTCCCTACCATCTTTATCCTTTATCATGCTCATCTTTGCATGAAATATTCCCTTGATATCTCTGATTTTCTTGAAGAGATGTCTGATTTTTCTAGTCTATTGTTTCCCTCTATTTCTTTGCATTGTTCATTTAAGAATGCCTTCTTATCTCTCCTTGTTATTCTCTGGAAATCTGCATTCAGTTGGGTGTAGCTTTCCTTTTCTCTCTTGCTTTTCACTTTCCTTCTTTCCTCGGCTATTTATAACACCTCATCAGACAGCCACTTTGCTTTCTTGTATTTATTTTTTTGGGGGATTGTTTTGATAGCTACATCTTGTACAATATATATAGAGGTATAACTGGATATCTAAATAGAACAGGCCCAGATTAGATTTATTATCATTCAAAGATTTCTGCACAAAATGATATATTTTGGTGCAAAGTAAATTCCAATTGCTGATGATATGGATTTCAGATCTGGTGTAGAAACACTTTCTAAGAGTCAACTTGCAGAATCAGTTGAAAATGATTTTCATTAAAATCAAGACAATATTAATTGGAACCTCTTATTTTAGATATCCAAAGATATTATCAGCATAGTATTTACCCAATAGTCTACCCTTGAGGCTGGGTTCTTTATAATACAGCTTATGACAAGCATTGCTTGTCCAACTAATGGCAGCATGGAGAAGAGCAAGGGAAGAGGGGAATGATGAAACATGTATGAAGGCATTGTTACACTATTGCTAAAACTTTGACATTTGTGTCAAACATCTTGGTGATGATAGTGTGGTGATATTACCCTCTTCATCTCATCATTTTTGAATCACCATGGTTTGTTCTGGATATTGTTGAAGATGTTGATTATACTTTCCATAATCAAAATACTAAAGGCATGAAGCAATAGTAACAGGGTTATTACCCTGAGTTATGTTGGAGGATCAATTTTGCCAGGAAAATTTCCTATTTTATGATGTTATTGTTGTCAATATTTTCCTTTGGAGAGGAGAAAAACAGAAAATAAGATCATCTATCACTGACTTGATATTAATTAATAAAGAAGACTTACTCAAGGGAGTCATTGTAGCTTCACAAAAAGGACAAAAGCTCAGTGAAAATCTGAAACATATATGGACATATATAGGAGATAGGAAAGGAGCCAGGTCACCAAGGAAGATGTGTAACTTAGGCCCATAGATGTCCAAGATCAGGAAAACTAAACTTCAGTATGAGATAATTAGCAAAGTGTTCTATAAAGAACAAAAAATGAAAAAAATCAAAATAAAAGAGAGAGAAAATAATTACTGTATCAGCTACTCAGTGAAGATGACAAGATGCTAATAGTTAACCAAGAAGAAACTAGGCTACTCAGTTTCTACTTTGGCTTGATCTTCTCCACCAGACAACAGTGAAAAGTAAAAGAATAGGATTACACTTTCAGGGAAGTTCCTGATCAGGGAAGTTCCTGATCAGGGAAGTTATTTATTTAGAATGAGTTTAAAATTTTAAAACTAGATGAATTGCATCCTAGAATACTGAAGGAATTTGCTGATGTCCTGGCTTAAATTTTATGTATTATATAAACTGGAGAATGTGTGCCAGAGGATAAACTATCTTCAAAAAGGGGTAGAATGAAGATTCAGAGAATGGATCCAGTCTGACATCTATAAAATCTAAAAGATTTTAGAGCAACTTGAAAATAGTGTAATCACCAGATCATTATGGATTTGTTAGAAACAAATTTTGCTACTCTACCTGATCACTTCTGTAGTAGATTGTAGGAGTACAGTAGACATAATTTATCTTAACTTTGGCCTAACATTTATCAAACTATCTCAAGGCATTCTGATTAACAAGTTAGTCAAAGGTGCATGACATAATTTACCCCAAACTAAGCTGAAATTTGTGTTCAAATTTCTGATCAACAGTTCCTTACAAAGTAGCCATACTCAGAAACTCACAATATAGATAGGAGCAAAACTCTCTTCTACTATTGCTCCCTAGCAATTTTTTAAAAGCAATCTTAAAAGCCAGTTTGATCTAGTGTTTAAGACAGGTTAGAAAGTGGGAGACTTTAACCATGAAAGCCTTACCCATGAAAGCCAGCTGAGAGATCCTGGGCCAGTCACTCTCTTTCAGTCCAACTCACTTCACAGAGTTCTTGTTGTGGAGAAAATAGGAAGAGGAAGGTGTGTTGGTTTTGTTAGCCACCTTGAGTTATTTGTAAAAATAATAAAGGTGGGATACAAATAAAAAATAAATAAAAAATCTGTATTCATTGCTATAATCACACCTAATGGCAGCAAATCTCACAATTTAATTCTGTTGCACCTGAATCACTCTCTCTTTTGTTTTAGATGACACATTGTGAGACATGGAACAAAGCTATTTCTAGCCATATTGTAAAGTTTAATACTGTGTAACCCAAGCATTCCATTCCTCTTTTGTATCTCCCCTTATAATCTTTGAAAAATATTTTAGAAACCTCTGATCCCCCCAATGCCTCTTGAAAAGAAGTAAAGTCTGTCATCTTGTAATTGACCATCAGCAAGTTTATACAAGAAAGAACATAATTATTATAAAGAAATACATGCATATTAGCTGATGGCCAATTTTAATATTTTAAAAAAGGATTGTACAGTTATAGCCACCATTTGGAGTTTTATGACTCTTTTCCCTGTATGTCCCAGGGCAATGATGTGATGCTGGCCTATCCTACCATTGTGTCATAACTTTTAGGGTTGCTAGTGAATGGATATTGGCATTATTATTTCTTAGGTTTTTTAAAGAAATATATATCCGTTTCCTTTTATATTTTTAATTAAAAAGTAATCCCATTTCTTTTTAATTAAAGCTTAAAGTGTATATTGCTTACCTGAGAGACCACTTTTCTACACTCCATAATTACTTAATTTCACAAAATGCATATTATTTACTTGACAGGGCAACCTACTTCTGAACAAACTGTCCTCCTTTCTCAACAAAAGACATAATTAAGCTCTTTAAAGAATCCAGATTCTTCTGTTTCCTACACATCTGAATCATTCCAGCTCATTGCCTAAATAGAAGAAATGTACTATTTATGTATTTGAAGATGAAAGCATCCCTACCGTATCTGTTACTGTAGGTTCCATACAGTAACCCAAACCCCCATATTTCAGTAATATCAACATAGCAATCAAATCATATCAAACTAATGCTGAGCCAAAAATTTCTGCATGGCTGAGGTGGAGGGAGTAGGCTAAAGATAAATGAGAAGGGTATTTCAGCTGCTAGTGCTCTTAACTGTATCAAGAAAAATAAAAGGCTATTTAATATTTTCTCTGAATGCACAAGTCGCATACAAAGAAATAAATCAATACGCATGTCAGAATTGTGACATGTCAGTGTTTTAAGATACCTTATAGGGAATGAAGAAGCTTTAAATGTGCCAAAATGTAAAGTTTAATCCTGTAAAACAAAAGCATGCATTAAATCTATGAGAAAGTGCTTCAAATGCTGTGATATATCTATACCTACAGAAATCAGAATCATGCAAGCCATGCTATTTCTTCTATGCAAGCAAAAGTTGAACTTTAAAGAAGCAGAATAGGAGAAGTATTGATGTCTTTCAGAATAACTTTGAGGTTTTAGATAGAACTCCTGAATATATCATGGACAATTAAGAAAACAAACCAATGCATCATTGAACAATCACCCAGAGTTCTCACTTGAACAGAAATGATCAAGTTCAAATCCTATTTTGGACACATTATGCAAAGATCTAGTTCTGTGGAAAGGCTTCTAATGCAAGACTCTAAAATATCTATTATGGAAAAATAGTTGGTGAAGATGACAGAATTTTCCAAGATGGCACAATTGACTTGCTTGATTAGGGAAAGGATGCTAACTGCATTTGTTAGCATAGAATTTATGGAATTCTAGAAATATCTTTGTGGAATTTTTGCTGAAAATAGAAAATCAATTTGTGATTTATGGAACTGATTATTAGAAAAGGTAGAATATGCAAAGAGGAGACCCATGATGTAACTTTAGATAGAGAGGATAAAATATAAATGCATTTATAACTGTTGTAAAGATCAGAAGTCACATCTTTATATCTTTCTTATTTTCTTTTTGTTGTATCTTTTTCTTTCATATCTCTTCTAGTAATCACTTTTACTTATTTTATTTTTTCTTTAAATTTGTATTATTTTTATTTGCAAAAACACTCTTTAATAAATATTAATTTTAAAAAAGAAAAGTCTCTAATGCTTGGAAAGATGGAAGGAAAGACAACAAGAAGACAACCAACAGTGAACAGATGAATTCAGTTACAGTGGCAATAAGGGCACTATTGACTGGAAAGAACTGGTTAGGGATAGATCAGCATGAAGAAAATCTATCTGTATGGTCACTAGGGGTCAAAAATGATTTGATGGCTCAAAATCAATCAATCATCCCAGTGCTGATACCTTTTACAGTGACAAGTTTCAGTACTTTCACAGAAGGCTACATGATGACTCCTTCATTGTATAGCCAGACTACCATTGAATACAAATTGAAACAACAATGGAATTGTGTATGAGGGCTAGTTGCTTTCTTCATTAGCTGATCAGATAGTTAATTAACCACATGTTTATCTTACCTTTTCTCCAAGTATTTCAGTTGGTCATAGGACTTCTCCATCCCTTGCTCCTTTTCACACTAATTAGGCTGGAAAGTTGTAATAGGCCCAAGGTTATCCACTCAATTAAATTCAGACAAAGTTCCTCTTAAGCATTTTAAATGATATCAGGAAGTTATTCTTCTTTAAAATGCACTAGGATTAATACCTGATGCAATCTAGAAATGAGGCAATATATATCTGAACTACTTTCTACAATGTACTTCTCCCTAGCCAGTTTCACCCATTAAAGGTATTGAATAAGAGCTCTTTTCTTCCTGCTGCTGGATTAAAATGCTGAGAACAAAGAGTGAACAACACTGTTTTATTCTGAGTCACTATAGGTCCTGGAGCCACAAAAATTTCATCTCCATCTCACACAAAAAAGAACAGTGAAAAACCCTAGTGGGTTAGGATATATTGTATCGGGCATAATGTATTTCTTTAGATAATTATATCTAATAATTAGATAATTATCTTTTGAATTGCCTATGTGATTTGGTCTCTCCTACTTGCTCCTATAAACTAATCAACTGCTTCAACCATGTTGAAAAATTCTAACCTGTCATCATCCTTTGAATCAAGATCCAGTTAACAACTAATATGACTTCAATACATAGAGGGAGGAAGAAATCTTTGCCTCAAGTAGTAGCTCACCTGGGAATACTCGCTCCTGCTTTCGGAGTCCAACTGACTGAAAATGCAAACTGTTCTGGATGGATTTTGTTTCCAGAGGACTGTGGGTGAGGCAGAGCTCATTGTCTCAGGGAGGATTCTGATCAAAGGCCAAGAATTCAATGGCCATCTTGAGGACTGGAGTATGTGTCCTCAATCTCTGCACAATTGTAGCACACACAGAAAACACCTTCTTATCTCAGTGACAGAAGCTGACATAAACCCATTTTGGTCTTATACTAATTACCGATAGAAAATCTGAAATACAGTATGAGTGCCACCATTTAACTCTAACCAAAGAAAGGAAAATACAAAGTAATTGAACCGTTCTTCTGGGTCACCTGTGTTTATAAAAAGATTTCTGGATGGCTACATATTTGTGACTCATGCCACATTTTTAATTTTGAGAAAATATCAAGGGTGCTTTCACAAAATGGCAGCCAAAAGGAGTTTTGCATGTTACACAATGGCAGCCAAGGTGGACGTAGAACTTCACCACATAAATCACCTGTTTTTGGGTGTGGGGGAGACATGTCCTCTTTCAAATTGAAAAATATCAAATAAACAGACATGGTATTTTTTCTGAAAATTTTTGTGGAACTTTCCTGGAAAGAAAAACATAATAATGATAGAAAACAGCACTTGATTTTGCAGCATGCAAAAATTTCATTTTTAAAATTTAAATAATCTAAAATTAAAACCAGGTGGACCTAGGAGCCTGTTTAATACCAAGGAAGAAGATGCAGATACACTGCTGTCCATGGGCATCATACTGCCTAATCTTGTGTTATGTCTCTTTCTATCTTGCCTTTAGTCTCATCTTGATATGCCCTGAATAGTTCTTAAAGTTATATCTCAGGGCCAGTTCCTAGTATCTTCAGCAGAACTTTCCTATATTGATATGCTTGCCTATCAGTCTTTCACATGATCCTAGCCTCTACCTTATTATTGCACTCATTGGTACCTGCTGTTTTATTCTTTTTTCCATAGCAAAGGTAATTGGTGTTGGAGGTTTTTGAGAAGAATGGTAGCCTTCTGTGGTTCCTCAAGTTTCTTGCTGTGAAGAACAAGCATTTAACTTTAGCACCACTGAACTTGTTCCATGTTTAGTCTTTTCTCAATGTGCCTGCTTTTCTGCAATATTGTTTCTCAAGGACTTGTTCAGAACCTGGAGTGGATTTATGGCTATATGAGCACCTTGATAGATTTAGTATAGTAATAATCCAAACAATGAGTACTTTTTGGGAGGCCACTACATGTAACAAAACACACTGCTTCCCTCTTTTTACATTTTCAGCTAAAATAAGTATTTGAAAAGAATGTTGTTTTACTGTTTATTTTATCAGAATACTCTGATTTAGAATTATAATAAGTATCAGTTCTATTTTCATCTTGGAACCAGAAATTACATTCTTTGGATCCTTAAACAATGAGTTTAAGCCTATTCAAGTTTAAAGCCTATTTGAAAAATTGATCCATTGGCTTGATCAATTTTGAGAAGTCTATAGAAAGGACATAAAAACAGTTTTCCCTATTTGTTCTCCTCAGTCAATTCATATTCCAAGAGATCTTGGACTGCACTGATAATAATCTATAGGATTTAGGTTAATTGTATTACTTTCTGCTCTGAAAGTATAGCCAACATTGTCTCTAAATCTAAAGATTTCATTTAACTGTACTGTATTCCTAAAATTGCATTGAATTAATCCTGCAAGTTTATATTGAATAACCTTTTAAATCCATAGTAAAATTGTACTGCATTCCATCAATGACATCAGACTTTGTGAAGAACGCATAGTCTAGGAGTACTCTATGAAGTGAGTAGAAGATCACCGTGACTGTAGACTTGGACTTCATCTCATCAGCTCAAGATAGCAGCAGGGGATCCAATTCACCAGCATAATCTGCATTCTAGATGTATTTTGGAATGAGAAGAAGGTCACTGAGAGCAGCAGACACTTCATCTTTTTGGCTCAGTCTGATCAATTAGCTTTCCCCTTTTTTCTTTTTTTAAAAATGTATTTATTTATTAGTCAAATTTTATAGCCATCCCTGTCACAAAACATCGTTATTGTTCTTCAGTTGCACAGTCATGTCTGACTCTACAATCCCATGGACTACAGCACACCAGGCCTCCCTGTCTTGCACTGCCTCCCAGAGTCCACCCAAACCTATACCCATCACACTGACTATGCTATGTAGCCATCTCATCCTCTGCCATCCCCTTCACTTTTTGCCTTCAATCTTTCCCAGCATCATGGTCTTTTCTAATGAGTCCTCTCTTCTCATTATGTGGCCAAAGTATTTGAGCTTCAGCTTCAATATCTATTCTTCCAATGAACAATCAGGGTTGATTTCCTGTAGGATAGTTGGTTTGATATCCTTGCAGTCCAAGGGACTCATAAAATATTATATATATTATATATAATATAAAATCCATGTTAAAAATAAATATTGTAAAAATATACACACCCTTGGTAAAGGGAGGATAAGAATAGGTACCTAGCAATAAATCCATCTGAGTATCTCCGGCTTCCTTGAAGCCCCTGACCTAATATCATAATCAGGTCCTGAGGGCCTTCCAGAATATTAAGAGGGAATGGAGCGAATCTAATTTCAGGGAGAAGAATATTCCATAAGGAAGCACCATGGCACAGAAGGCATGTCTCCTGGGACCTCCAAAATTAAGTCCCTATCTGATGGTATTCTCAATATGCCCTGCCTCGCCAGATCTAATTTTGAAGTCTAGGTTGTTTTCCAACTAAAAGGTAGATTCCAAAAAAGGAATGAAATGAACTGCTGGCTGAAGGGATGGTGATGTCAAGAAAACTTTTGATTCCTGGGTCATGGTCTATACTATCCACAGGAAGGTTTCTAGTGAGAGATGGGCTATACCTCACAAAATCTGGAAATAATGTGTTGCGCAGATCATCTGTTAGGCTTTAAAACAAATTTGGAAGGGAAGGGAGACCAATATTCAGAATCATACTCAAAGCAGTTAACCCAAACTTAATATACTTTAAAGCAAGGAAGAGAGTGTTGAGAAGAAAGGAAAGCAGAGGAATACACCAGAAGGTTACACAGAAAAACTTAAGAAAGACAGTATTAAAGGATTCAGATTCCTGTGCACTATGTGCAGAGTATGAATAACAAAAAGGGAAAATTTGGAGTGGATTTGTAGGGGTAAAATATAATATTGTTGGTATTACTGAAACTTGATGGAATGGAATATACTGGTAGAAGGTTATCATTTGGGAATGAAAAACATAAGGAGACAGGTTTTTCACGAAAGAAAGGAAGAACCTATGTAGACATTGTGACACAAAGGGTGAAACCCTGCCAAAAGTGACTGAGTGGATATTAAGGAGAAGAAACTATAATGATACATTTGTGAGTATATACTACAAATCTTCTAAGCTATAGAAGATATAGATTAAATCTTCACAAATCAGTTGCAGCCCTATGATTTTTTTGTCTCATGCCCATGCCAAAATCTGACACAATTTTAACAGAACAAAGCCAAATAAAAATGATAGATCCACTCCTCCCTCGTGATGAACTTCTCATAGTTTTGCATTTAAATAGCAAATCCATATTTGGAAGCTGACTTGAACTTCCAGCTTGAGTGTAAGTTAAAATAATTCATAATATTACACTGGCCACAGGAATTTGTTACTACTTCAGCTGACAGAGTTGTCTTTTGGTGGGAGGAGAAAGGATCTAGAATAAGGCTTTATAAAACAAGATGAATTAAATTATTTTTAGGCTGAGAATGAGAGAAAAGAGGACCTGGGTTTGGTAGCTCTCAACACAGTGGCAGACAATGCAAAATGCTATGGCCTTGACCGTCTCCCACAGTATATGAGTGCCCTCTGCTGCTTCAACTGGCATCACACATCTCCGAAATGATGCTGCTGCCTGTCTTCCTACCTTCTTTTGACAAGCCACCTGGAGCCTACACATCTCCATTTCCCAAACCTAACCAATTTTTCCTGGACTTGGGAGCTTCTTTCTTTAATCTCGTACAAGGAGCACATAATTGCATATATGTGAAAAGGTGTTCCTCCATTGGATTTAATGGAGAACTCATGAGGTCTGCATATATGAAGATGTTTGACTCAAAGGATACTTCATCTCACTTAAATTCTGTTTTCCACTAATAAGCTGGGAATGGCTTACGTTTTGAATCTAGTTAGCCTACCATGCTGATATTAGTTTCAGATACCCCCTGCTTCATATCACTGGTAGAAATATTATCTCTCTTGGTTTTAGATCTGTCACTTAACCAAAGATTTTGTCCTAATTCCAATATAGTGCCTTGATATAAACTTTATTTATATGATGACTTGCGTCAAAAACCATGGTTTGGTTGATCAATATGTATTCATCTACAAAAATAAAACATTTAGGTATATGAAGAAATATTCTTTGTGACAATTACGCAGTACATAAAATCTCTGGAATACATAATACTGAGTAGTTTAACCTTAGAGATATATTTTAGGGAGGAATTGTCATTTGGAGGAAATCAAGTTAGCCTCCATTCAACTGCATATGACTTTAATAATCAAGCAATGAACATGCATGCTGAGTATTCAAATGTAGTGATTCAAACTTCTAGTAAGCAAAAGAAACCATATATATGAAGTTTCACTATAAATTTAAGTTGACCTCCCTTAAGGACTTTTTCAGGTCCCCAATTTGTGGATCAAAAAGTAACTTGGGGAGAAGTTTCCTTTTTAATTTTAATTAGTTTTGGTGAAAATGAAGCCTGGAAGGGCGATACATTTTCATTCCATTGTGAAGGCTGGGTTTGACAGATCATCGGAGGACTTGGAATTTTTTGGATAACAGTATAAACTCTCAAGGATGATTTTTACAACTTTTAATTCAGAAGTGTCTTATAGTAAGGAGAAACCTCCAGAAATTATACCACATTAAATATTTCAGAAACAACTAGAAAATGAGTCAATTACAGCCAGATATAATGGAAATTCACTCAATTAAAGTATTTAACTATAAAAAGATGGCAATAATCTGACATTAAATACAGT
>JANHZU010003230.1:90201-112768 GCA_032468055.1 Acrochordus granulatus
GACTCTTGAGGGTCCCTTGGACGGCAAGGAGATGAAACCAGTCAATCCTACAGCAAATCAAACCTGATTGCTCTTTGTAGGGTCAGATCTTGAAGCTGAAGCTCAAGTAATTTGGCCACCTAATGCAAAAAGAGAACTCACTGGAAAAGACCATGATGCTGGGAAAGATTGAAGGTAAAAGGAGAAGTGGACAGCAGAGGATGAGATGGTTAGACAGCATCATCAATGGAATTTGGGCAGACTCCAGGGGGCAGTGGAGGACAAGGAGGCCTGGTGTGCTATGGTTGTGAAGAGTTGGACATGACTTACAACTGAACAACAAAACTGTGGTTTCCCCTCTCACCACCACAAGATGGCAAATTATTTTTTCTTCTTAGCAGGGCAACAGAAGACACTGTCACTAATCTTCTAGAAGCCCTCCATCAATGTTGGAACAAAATATTTTGGAGTCATGTCAGAATAGCATTAATCTCAGGACCCTATTCCAAGTATGTCAGCAGTAAGGCTGTAAATATCTTTTTCCATGACATTCAACAAACTCTATTTAAAAAAAACAGGACATGCAGGAAAGGTGCTTCCATCTCCCAACATGCACATTTAATTATTTATTTATCAGTCTTGTATTCCACCAGAATCACAAAGTGGTTGGAAGCTCACAAAGTAAGATATAGAAATAGAAACCCCAAAAAGGTTTCTTTCAATAAGCCCTAAAAACCATAAAAGGCCATTCCAGAGGGCCAGTGTGCCATCATTCAAAAACAAAACAACAACAAAAAACAAGTTTCTGAGCTTTGCTACCGCACTCTAACACCCCAAAAATGGGGGAGCCTTTTCTGGCAAGTAGAGAGAGAAACAGTTCTGCACACAGCATAACACCATAGCCCAAGCATCTAGTTCTGTTCAGTTGAGTATAATTTTCGGTACAATAGACTTCCAATAGAAGTGGAGATGTGGAGTTGATTGGGCTAAATCTAAAATCCAGGACTATCTGAAGAACATTCAGGCCTTTTCTGAAAGAAAAGGAATATAGATAGTGTGCTTTCAAAAATGAGTTAGCTTTTCTCCAGACTCACTATATAAAGAAACCATTAAGATGGGGCAAGAGGAGGTGGAGAAAGAAAGACTGAGGTCTCTCTCTCACAAGAGTAGGAATATTAAAAACATTTTTGCACCTTTTTTAAAAGCAGAAATTGTGTGAAGATAATTATTAAAAGAATGCCAGGCACTCCAGGCCTCCTGCCACTGTCGGCATCACATCCATCATCCACATCTGTCTCTCCTCCTGCCCCCCTCTATCCGATGGCACATTCTATGAATTTGATATTCCCTAAACAAAAACAATAACGCTTGAAGCCCTTTGTCATTTATCATTGCTCGTTAGATTTTGTCTCTGTCCTTTATATATACATTGTCAAATTATTCCCCACACAAAAGCACATGACAAAAAAAGAAATCCCTTCTCATCCCAATGCCTACCAAACAGTGAAATCTGCTGTTTTACAAATCCCATAAAATTCTTCCTGTGAAATTTGATAAGAATTTTTCTCAGAAGAAGGAAGAAGTGATCATTTAAATCTGATAAGATATTATCAGCAGTTCTCTTTGAATGTAATTTAGATAGCAATTATACATTAAAATTATATTTATATGTAATTATATACATATAATTAAAGACACATGGATAATCCACCTGTTTGTTATAGGTAAGAGATGGGATATGAGAAGAAAAGATCATTTGTTGTATTTTAAGGGAAAGTGATCAATTTCTAAAATTGTTTACACTATTTGTGATAAGAGGATTTCATTATATATTTCTTTTCTTATTTTTTATTTGTATTTTACTTTTCTTTCTATTTCTTTTCTGAACTTACCATTTTTTCCTTTTATTCTTTTTCAGTTTGTATTAGTTTGTATTTTTAATTAATTTAATTTATTACATTGTTAATAAAATTACCATAAAATAAAATAAGAACACATAATATTTTAGTTGTTTGGAAATCATATACAGAAGCTATATTCTAGTACAGTAAAATAAGCACGAATGCAAACACTGACAATTTATTATTTTCCATATATGTACCTTTCTGTATTTATGTGTGTGGGTTCATGAAAATTTTAATAGAGCAAAAATCTCCAACTTTTGTTCAAAGCAGTTAAGATTTCTTGTTTGGTGATTTATAACTCATACAGAAGTGAAAGGTTAAATGGCTGTTTGGAAGTCAAAATTAAAACTCTGCAAGTGTTGGTAGTTTATTTCAGACAACTCCTGTGTTGTAGTAATTCCCACAGATGCAAATCTTGGAGAATGAGCAGATAAAAATACTTTTCTTTATCTTCCCCTCTCAAAAAACCCCCTAATAACACATTTCACAGTTTTCAACTCAAATTAATCCTTATAAATGTAAATCCACATCTGACTCCATAGCTCTGGAACATCTCTGCCAAGATATTTCAGTTAAATGAATTAGGATTTGAAAGAACAGAACAGAAAAACTCTGATAGCATATAGCAGATCTTCATAGTCTACTATAAGTCCTCAAATAAATTGTATCTTTCACTTTAACAAATATTTTAAAAAATCAGTATAAATGAAAATGACATTCTGATGAAAAAATAAAGGTATTTACTATCAGACTGGTTAACATAGACCCTATTTTTGGTGCAAAAAATTTTTTCTTTCTTTTTTGGTGCAAAAGAAAAAAAAACCTCAAAGTGGGAAGAACCGCAGTTCAATGGTATGTTCACATATGTGAGTGAATTTCTGATACTCACAGTGGGCTTCAACTAAATCCCACAGCTGATAGCTTTTACTACGTTTGGTGACACCCTTCAAGTATTTCCAAAAACATCTACAGGAAATATGCTTATATCAGTTTTGCCATGCCGCTCACTCTAGAAGTTATTTTTGGAAAAGTAATTTTCTCATATCATAAGAAATGTGGTAATATAAGTTAATTACCATGTTAACAGTTCAGGTTCTTCACATCCCTATGTTTTTACATGGCTACAAGAGATGACACATTCTGGACATCTCCTTCTGATGCACCATCTTCTTAAAGAGATGTTTTTCTCCTTGAAGCACCAATTAATACATTTTCACTGTTGTTTTGAGGAATCAGGGAACAAGGGGTGATGAAATGCAAAATGTATTATGATTTTGACAGACTTTGCCCAAAAGCAAAGTTCAAATGGAAAAGAAAACCCTCTACATTCTCTCCTGCTAAAAAAAAAACAACTAACGGGCAGTATGAACAGATAGAACCAAATCACATATGGAATATCCTTTCCTGAGATGTCATAGTTGCATAGCTCACTTTATGAGACAATAGCATAAGGATTAAATTAGAGAATGCTAAGTGTCTTCTTGCATGGAGGAACTCACTGTATCAACCAAGGATCCCTTCAGAATTCAGCCCTTTCATGTTTTTCAGTCTTCCTTTCACTCTTATTTTTCATGTATTATACATTCCATTAGAAATTCAATTAGTTAATTACTATGGTCATATTCAAGAAGACATTAAAATCAATCAATTGATCTTATACTTCTTTTTCCAGAATTTTATTTTATGATTGAAATTATATATTTTTATTGTGTTATATTGTTCTTATTTATGATTTTATAATGCCTTCTGTTGGTTTTTGTATATCTCAATTGTGATTGAATTGTTGGAGCCTGAATCTGTATTTTAGCTGGTACAAGCTGAACATAGAGGTTACATATAAATAATTAAATGAAATTGGATATCAGAAGCATATATATTACTATTTTTCACTGTATACATCCATTCATTGAATATAGTGAAATGGTAACCTCTTTCACCAAGATTTTGAATTAAAGCTTTGAGAATATATGAATAGCAACCTAACAATTGAAGGATCATCAGGGACTTCCCTTAGCACTGTTTTAATAGTCCAGAATTTATAGTCCTACAGAGAAATTATCTCATCATGGGAACAGTCCATAAATAAAACAACCCTCCTTGTTTCATAAATGTTGAGCAACAGTTATAGAAATTATTACAGGGCTGTAGGCTATACAGATTAATGATTATGCTAATGAAATTGAAATTCTGTTTTGATGGATCAGTAAAGAGTCTATCTGTTCTTTTCTTATTCAAGAATTAAAAAATCTACTATATTTTATGAGATATACTAAGTCCCTCTAAGCTCTTTTAATGAAACAAAAATATTAAAAACACAATATGAGATCATAGCAAATTTAAAAAGGTATTCTAGTTCAAGTTAATACTTTGAAATCCTACTTATTTTCAATTAATGTAATAGATATATACAAATATTATTAATAAAAAATAATATTTGTAGCTCTGTGTTGGACTATAAAGGACTAGGTGCTCTCTGAGCTTGGCTGTTTGTTTATAGACATTTCATTATCTGATTAGGTAACATCTTCAGTGCTAGCACGTAGGACTCCACAAATTAATTAACCAGGCACATGTTTCTTCTTATTTTTAATACCCCTCCCAAGCTTTTTTTAAAAAGGAATCCAGCAGAAATAACTCCAAAAATACACTAAGTCCTACTTAGATAAAGATTTAGACTCAAAGAAGCAGATCATAAAACATCTGGAAAAATACTGAAAAGAAAAATCTTGCACTACCAAAGTGGCCCTGGTGTACTTCCTAATTCTCCAGAAAGGCTGCTCACAAACAGATGGCTAATCTTTTGGGGGATTGGGGGAGAGAGGAGCTAAAAAACAATTTTGTCATTATCAACAAATGTTAAGACTTGTTTAGCTTTATTTACTAAAAGAAGACTTCTAAGTTATAGATCACAAATATACAAGAGAAGCATTATAGTTCAGCTCATTCTCCATATAATTTGAAATTACTATATTGTTTTCCAATACTAATAAGCATGATCTCAAGTGGTTGATTTGGATTTTTCTTAAACTATAGATTTTTGTCTAAAGTAGCTTGAACAAAATAGTCAACAGGAAATTTTCCTTTCATATTAATATGTGAAATCTATTTCTCACAATTTATTTTTCTCCTATTTGATTATAGCTTATACTGTGGAAATCCATTTCTTATGTTTTGATAAAAGCAGTCTGAACACACAGACACAAAACCCTGCTTTGGTGACTTGACTGAACTTACAAACCAGCAGTGGGCAATTCCTGAGATGAATGCCCTAGACAGAATCTGCTTCTTTCTGTACTAATTTGTGGCCTGTGAATTTGGAGAAAGAAAAAGGAGGAGGAAGAGGAGGTGCAAGAAAATAATCTAACTTAACTATGGCAAAAAACATACATTTTTATATAATTTCCTTTATTGGGAAAACTGCAGTTCCAACATATCTAAGGACACTTGCTTTGAGTAAACTGACCTAACTCAGAGAACTTCATTCTAAACAGAAAACAAATCTTCCTCTTCTGTGATGATATTTCTGAACATGCTAATTTGGGATATGGTATCAGATTCCAAGTTGATGACAAGAGGAACTATGTCATATTTGTTTGCATGATTGGTGGCATTGTGCCAGCTAATATTACAGTTAATAAACCAATTATTATTTAGTTATAGTACCAAGTAAAGCTAATTAGTAAATAATAGCAGTCACAGATTAGATTTCTAATTGTTTATATTGTTCTAATTGTTTATATTCAATTAGTGGTGCTGAAAATTTCAGCAGTGTGGAATTAAGTATCTGCATATACTTGCAGACTTTAAAGTTGGCTCTGTGACAAATTTTAGAGATAATTTTTTCTTTAAACTCTTTGAGTACTGAAGTTGCTATGGTGAAGGATTCTCTTTAAAGAAAGGATCTAAATATAATATCAATAGAAAAAAGCCAAGATTGACTCAAGTATCTTCAGGAAGATATCTCATTAACTTTTATTTTGTATTAAATCAGTTGTGTAAGTTGCTAATTAGAAACAAAACAGCCAAAATACATGTTACATTAAATCCACATTTATTTGCAGTGTTTTCTTTGTGTGAAGTTAGGCTAACCTTCAATTCAAAGTTATGAGCCACTAGAATAAAAATGAAAATTGCAATGAAATGAAAATCCAGAGGATAAGTGTGATCCTTCTCATACATTAGTCTAAACCTTACAGTTCAATACATACTCAACATGTTTACCCCAATCCTGAAAAGCATCTTTTCACTAGTGCTAGCAAAGGGCATCCATGAACACCAATTAGCAGTCAGAATACATGAGGAAAACTCCTTAATCTCACAACACTTGGACAGACTTGATTTTGGCTTATGTGTTGTGTAAATCCAAACAATCAGGTTCCTTTAACAAACTATGGTTTTGTGTGATATGTACGTCCATTCACTATATCGGCAGTTCTACATCCTATTGGACATGATAGCCCTGACCTTGTAAAGCCAGGTGAAAAAGGACAAATCTCTTGCACTTTCAGTAGCTTTGGAAGAAAAGATATAGCATTAAGTATAATTTGTATGAAAAGTGGCACTGGCTAAAATTCCATTGTCTCTACACAACTATTACATTCCCAGATGGAATTATTCCATTACTGCCAAAACTACAACAAAAGGTAAAGAAAGCAAAGAGGGGTGAACCAATTTAAAAAGTGAGACAGAGTTTTTGGTGTTATCCAATATTTCTCAGCCTTACCAAATTTAAGATATGCTGGCTGGGGAATTCTGGGAGTTAAAGTCCACTTATTTTAAAGTCACCAGGATTGAAAATTAATGAAATCGAAGAAATATTCAACAAGCCAGTCAGCTTAAGTCCCAAAAGAACAAAGAAATAAAAGTTTCTGAGTTGCCTGTAACTTTGGTTAATTGTGATATCCTGATTCAGGCATATGCACAAATGACCTTCTGAAAGCCTCTGTCTTATTTTGAGGCAGAGGAATTAGCTGGGAGGAAGGAGATATTGTTTCACTGAATGTCTCCAAGGAAGGAGAAATTCACCAACAATGTCTCAGGGAAAGACACGTTATCATTAGTAATGGCACAACTCAGTTTTTTCTTCCTCCCCCAGGAGTTTTATTTATCTATTTGATTATATTGCAAGAAAGAATGAATTTGTTGGCAGTTGGCTGCCATCTTGTATCCTCTATTACATTTCCTAATATCTTGATCTGTGGCTATTTAATGCTCATTAGGGAAGTCAAACATGGTAGAAAAAAATGCAACAAGCAAGGCAGTAAGCATCAGCAAAAGGATCTTGGATAACTGAGTGAATCCTATTCCTGAATTCAATCAATAATAGAACAGAATAACAGACGAATTATGTCTCTGTCAAATTCCGTTGCAGAAGCACAGAATCCTAGAGCAGTGTTTCTCAACCTTGGAAACTTTAAGATGTGTGGACATGTCTTGAAGTTGCCAAGGATGAAAACTCTGCTTTAGAGTTAAAAGAAGCTGTTCAGGTTTAAAGCATCTCAGAGATATGATTGTCTAATATCTCCTTACATACCTTGAATGAAAATAAGCCGATCATTCCTTTGTGCCACGGATACTATAGTCCAACTGCAATAATAAATCCAATGGCCTGCCATACTATCATCCATTTTTTAAATCAAGCCTACCTGCAACTTAGTTTCAGTCTGGGAATGAGGCCTCTCTATCTGCTTAGTTTGAAGGCTGCAGGCAGCTTCCCACGATCAATGAGAAGCACAGCTCCAGTCCTGTAAGGATCATACAATCATAAAGATCCCATTTTTTTCTTTTACCTTCACTAGCACAATATTTCCTCTCACAGGTGAAGAAAGGACTGCCAGAGTAGCAGCATTACTGGATTGGTTTCAATTAATACAACAGTAGAAACACCAGAGTGGTGGCCTAAACAAACAAGGAATTAAAAATATCCCAGAAAGATGGTATTTGCAAACCAATTGCATATTGCTGTCAAGATCATTATATGGAGATATCCAGGAAGTAATCAAGAATTGAGCTTGACTTGGAAGAAAACTTTTCATCCCTGTCAGATTTTCCTTCTTCTAAATTTACTTCAGTGGGGTGGTTGGTCAGCATTGAGGAACTCTTTGTTTCATAACCACATTTCCTATGTTTCCTTTTTCTTGTATGGATATTGTGAAATTCAGACATGCACCATGCCTTCTCAGTCTAAAATCTTAATACATTTCCCATGCTAAATTTGGGAAAGATGTAGCGATGACAAAAAGTTCCCCCTTTTCCAGTTAATTATCCAAAACTTTAACATTCTAGGAATTATATTTTGAGAATATCTAAATTATCTAAATTGGTGGCCATCAATACACATGGTGGCAATGAATTTCATAGTTGTGAAAAGAAAAAAATGATTTCTTCAATCATGCTGCTTAAGTGGATTACTATCACTTTGAGAAAAGTGGAGAACCCACTCTAACAACAGTTAAGTGTCTATCTCTTCTTATCCATCTTATTTATGTCAGTAGAGCGATTTGGGTCAGTTGTTTGAGCAACTCTAGTTCCAGTGTAAAAATACAAAAATAAGAAAGGAAAAGTAGCTAAAGGATATTCCTTTATCTAATCAAAATAATTGTGTTGTTATTTCCAGCTGCTATTTTATTTAATTAATTTAGTTTATTCTTTATTATTTACTAAAAAGATTTATAAGGTTCCCAGCTTGAACAGGTTGTCTCTGGGTGGCATACTGCATTAAGTTGTATAATATTAAATATACACAATATATAAATATAAAATAGCCACCAAGCAATATAACAGAACAACTAAAAGAGAACTGTCCCTCAACTGGTGTCAGACCCAAGCCTGAAGACACCACAGCAAAATCCAGTTGAGTCCAGTCCTTCATTTGCTTTTACCTATTGGAACAATCTTACCAAACTAAAGCTATGCCTTTGCCCTAAAACTTTTACCCTAACAGATATATCCTGAAAGATTCTAGGGTGTGGCTACCCTTAACCTCTTTCCGCCTCTTCCATCCAGTTCAGGATGGCACAGTCTCTTAATCTGGGCTTCTCCCTGGAATGTACTGTCTCCTCCCTGGGAAACTCCTCTGCTGCCAAGAGTCCCCTCCACTGCTTCTCCAGGTACACATCCCATCACATCTGGCCCATAATATCTGAGGGGGATGAGCCAGGTAAGCAGAGGAGGGGGCAATTATATGGGAGAAAGATTGTTCTGGAGAACAGGAACAGAAAAGGTCATATGGACGTTTATATATCATCCAGCTGTCAAGATTGAGCAAACATCAACAAAAACCACAGTGGTTTCCCACTCACCATAAAAATCACATAAACAAAATTAAAACTCTTAAAAGTTTATAAACACAGTTTCCTTTTGCTGCTGCTGCTGCTTGCTCATTTGGATCTCATCCATGCATATTCATATGTATATATACATCAAGTTAGGAGGTCAGAATAAAATAATGTATGCAAGCCAAGAAAAATTACATCTGTCTAAATCGTATAGACATTCCTCTTTGTGCACACTAAGTTTTATTTTCTTATGAGAAGATGTTTACTTAGATTCTCATGAAAATAATAACCAAAAGATGTTAATATCATTAAGTGGTATTTCTGATCTACAAGAAAGTATCAAAGAACATGAATCTTCTGAATTACACTTTAGTACTTTAGCAGGTGGCAAAAACATTGTCTTGTACTTTCTTGGTCATTAGTCATAGGAGACCACTGTCTCCTACACAGGTTATAAAATAGTTTGTTCTAACTTTGCAATCCAACATGACTATGAAAGGAAGGAAGGGTAACATTTCCAAGTCCTACACAACTAATACATAATGATCAAAAATCAAGTAATTGTGCCATTGTCTCCATAGTGTCGTTTTGGAGTCAGTATAGAGAATCACTAAATTTCAAGATACCACACGCTAGACTGAGAAACTTTGCTATACCCTGCAAATATTGTTTGAGAATTAATTCAGAAGAAGTTTAAATGCATATAGTCCATCCAATTTATGTGTAAATCATTATAGTTGCTAATGGTTTGCATTATGCTCTTTTATTTCTACTTTCTAAAGATCTTCAGGTTTACACAAAACTGCCAAAATTCATCAACAAGATTTTATGATGTCTGAAAATTATAGGATAGGAAGCCACAAAAGGGATGACAAAAAAATTTCCACAAAAACAAATGAGCATATAGTATAGGGAGTCTTCCTTAACAACCACAATTGGGACTGCCAAATCTGTCCCTAAGTCACTAAGTGTAGTTGTTAAATGAAAAATCATGTGACCATGCTGAACTTACATTACTTCCTCTGTGATTAAGTGAATCATTCATAGACATTAAGCAAAATATAATGTGATCACAATTTGTGATTTTATTACTGGTTTCTCCATTGACTCTGGTTGTCAGAAAACAGCAATGAAGCACACAAATGGCAATCAAATAAATAAGAAAATAATAATAAATAATAAATAAACACCACCAGTTGCAAACTGCTTAAATTTCAGTCATGTGACTGCAGGAATGCTGCAACAGTTGTAAGTGCGTGGACTGGTTATAAAGTTATTTTTTCAGTGCTGTCATAATTTCAAACAATTGGTAACAGGGCAGTTGTTAAGCAAAGACAACCTATAGTCTCTGGTTTCTCAAAAACAAAAGTTGAAATGAACATTGCAGATCTTCATTAAGTAAAATGATCAAAGAAGACAATAGCAGGCAAAAGAGTTTTGATAAGTTCGAAATCACTTTTTAATGGTGTTGATTGTGTATGTTCTTCATTAATATTGGACTATACCTAAAGGAAAATTCAGTGTAAATCTGGGAAACCAACAGACTCCCCCCTCCCATGCATATAAAGGGATCCACATGAGTTTAAGCATGGAGAGATCGTTCGTTTGTAAAACAGCCCAAGAATGAGAAACATTTTTCTACTTTAGCTTGCTTTTCTGAAATAGGGATTGATAACCAATCTATAGTGGTTAACCATTCTTTAGAGTTAATTTTACAATTACACCATTTCACTTTCTTCTGTTTCTGCATATTTTTTAAAACTTACATCAAAATTCTTCCATATTTTAATGGACATTTCTCCTAATATATACATTAGAAGGACAATTATCATTAATGTAGCTCATTTTTATATTTTCATCAATTTACACAGTTGTATCTGCACTTCTGCTGACTCTTTCCATAACCTTTCCTGCCATTATTCAGTTTATTCGAAATTCAACATTTTAAATTCTGAGATTAAATTTGATTTTTTTAAAAAAATGGTAAATGCTAAATTGTATAAATTAACATTATATAAAGCAAAAACACAATTTTCTGTGAAATCTGGAAGGCCCCACCATCTTGTTTTCATTGTTGTGCTTTTGTTACTGTTTTTAGCCACCCCCAGTTGTGTGTCACAAGATGGGAGTCCATAAAATATTTTAGATAGAACAAAAATTCGAGATCACTAAGTGTGTAAACTATCCACACCTAAGGATGAGCAAATCTCTATCTTTTTTACCTGTATCACTTTTACATTTTATACTACTATACTATTTCGGTACATTTTCAGATAAGCAATTTAACAGCCTAAAAACTATTCTGCATCATTTGAAGAAAAGTGAAATCTGTCTAATAGCAAAGTATCCCCTGGAATCTACCTCAGATCCAGCTAAATAATCAGAGTTATTTTGTGAAGAAATTGGTAAGGTTGTCATTCCTCAGAAAAACTTATTTTATACAGTAGCTTATCTAATAATATATAGACAATAAGAAGATTATAACAAAAAATATTCTTCAAATATACCTAGTAACATCTTGAACATGCTGGTATCTCAGCTGGTGTTTTATTATTTGTTTGCGTGCTTTGCAAAGACATTAATCAATTCACATTCTCTTGTTGTACTGAAAATTACCTACAATACGCTGTGATCTAGACTGAATAGCTCCCACCCAGAGAGCAAACAGTCTGTACAGAGATAGCTTTAACTTAACTTGAGCAAGATTGGTCTATAATATTCCATTAAAACATGCTCTATATAATATGGCTTTCTGATTTTGGGACAGATAAATCAGTGTAATATCATGATAGCAGTACCCTCTAAGTGACAATTCAGAATTGCTGCATCACTGATTTGGACAAAACGAGAAAAAAAATCACATCTGACAATTAATATGGCAACAGAGCATGGCCTTTGGATTCCTAACCTCATTAAATTCATCTTCATGAATATTTGCAATATTGGGAAGGAATTGGTCAGTATTGAACAAATGTGAGAATACATAGAAAGATATTTGTTTCTTACATTTTATGAGGATACACGATTTACTTTTTTGACTCTTGAACATTTAATAGAACAGGTGTTTTGTTCATTCAGGGTCAATAATATAATGTTAACATTGAGTCAGCTATGAAATGAGAAATTCAAACTGGCCCTTGTCTTTACTTAACCTAGATCTAATTCACAGCTGGCTGACTGAATATATATAACATCTTAGGTCCTAGGGCAAGCCACCTTTAAACTATGACAGCTCAGGAGAAGCCACTAGTAGTTACTGATCAGTGGGGGCAAAGGAAATAAATCCCTGCTCTCTATGTGCAATTCATCCTGGATTCGTGGATTGTTGTTGTGAGGACACAAGAAAAGCCATTTGCACTTTGCCTGAACTTCTTTAGAAGGAGGTTGAGGAAACTGAACGCTTTAGCACTGCTCAGGCTCCCATGTGATTGTCTGTGAATGTGATATGGAATCATAGCTGCCAGTTCTTTAGCCAATGTTGGCTTTTGTATGTACTGAATTCTTCCCAAGAACCTCAGAGGTCATACTGTATGCATGGATCCAAGCAGTGTGGCCTTTTGTAATTGACAGATTATTTTTAATTATGTTTCATTGCACAGTCAACCAGATGCTTAGTCTGGATTTGGCATTTTTATCCACCTATTGGATAAGGAAGTCCAAAGTCCGAACGCCACTGGTTGGGGGGGTGAGGAATAATTGTAAATGTAACTGTCAGTTTGATTGTGAGCTGCCAAGAGGTGCTAAGAGATTGGTGGCATATAAATATGTAAAATAAAAAAAAATGTCTTCCCAAGGAACTGACATAGGCAGATGTTATCGTCTGATGGTGTTAAAGGTGTTATCAACTCCCTTTTGAAATTGACTAATAGTGATTTTTGTCAATGCTGATGATGTTCAAGTGGGGCTCCAGATGTTTTGGGATTGCACCCAATATGCCTGTTGCTATTGGCACTATCTTTCTTTCTTTTACTACAGTTGTTTTACTTCTATTTGCAGGTTTTCATATTTTGTATAAAAATATGTTTTTATATTTTGTGACTTTCTCTTGTTCTTTCTCTTCTGTACTGCTGTCTTCAGCAATGTCCATTATCTGGATGTTTTTGTCTTACCAACAACTGTTAAGTCTGGAGTGTTAGATGGCAGGTGCCTGTTTGTTTGAATATGATCCCAACAGTTCTTGCTTGCAGGCAAATGGTATTTCTTGCAGATATTCCAATGCACCATTGTTGTTACTTCGTCATGCCATTGTTTGTGGTCAGTGCATGCCACCTTCTTGCTAACTAGGTGGTCCACTGTTTCTTCAGCTTCTTTGCAGAGGTGGCATGGTCTGTCTATTGCTGACTTCTCAATTCTGGCTTTGTATGCATTTGTCTTTAAAGCTTGGTTTTGGGCAGGCAAAATTAGCCCTTCTGTCTGTATCTTTAACTTTCCTGCTCTTAGCTGTTGTATGACATGGGATATGGACGTACTGAAGCAAAGATAGTTTTCAAGAGGATTGTTTCAAGATGTACACTAAAAGGTACTGGCATATACTAAATTTAACTATTTCTTTGTTCTTATCTTCTTTAATGTCTTTGGCTTATTATGCTTTACTTTTTGCTGCACTTTGCGTAATGTTACATTCTATGAATGGAACAGCATGATGGGAAAGCATGCATAGCTTTCACTTTTCAGTGTTTAAGGTTTTTGTGAGGTTAAATAAAGATATGATTCTTTGATTTTAAAAGAGAAAGCAAAAGGTAAGATAGAGAATAATAGCAAAATTTTTCTTTCCCTTCTTCCTCTCCTTTACTTTTATCTTATTGCTTTCAGCTCTTTAATCAATGGCTTTTTAAAAATGGCTACTTTTCACATTCCAGGCATTCCAATTAATTTTTCCCAGCATCTGTGACTAGAGTGACAAAAAAAAATATGTCTTTTTAGTTTGGAGGTACTTTGAAATCATCACATACAGCTAGTAGCAGGAAAATGAATGAATTTTTTTAAATTAACGGATTGGGATCATCATTAGTCCTGTTTAAATGGCTGAGCTTCCTGCTGATTTGCTTCTCTCTCTGTGAGGTTTCATCTTCAAGAGTTTTTTCCTCTTGGCAGTTAGAAAACTACCGTATACTCCATGTTTAATAAGATTTCAGTGATATAATCAAATCTTTCTGTTCATGCAATAGACCAGAGATGAGAAAAATAAACAAAAGTAATAAATATAATAAAAATAAATAATTCACTCCCACAGTATGAAGCACTCCTCAAGGCAGTTTGGCAATCACCTATGATATAGTTTTTATACTAATTTCTAAGTAGAGGAATTTTGAATTTATGCAACAACTTCTAATGCTTGTTAGTGTTACACAAAAGTTATTAACTGTGGTTGATCTTATTTTAACCTGAATCTCTTTCACTGTATTTATTACAGTGGTGTTATTTTCACTTCGTAAAATGAGATATGAATTCTGCAAATAAAATAAAAGAGCTGGAAGGAGTGAGATAAAGTTTATCAATTTTTACACAAAATGATGAATTCCCCTATTAGCTTTTGGCTGAAGCATACTGTAATAATAACAGGAATTACCAGGAGACATATTAAATGCGTAAGACAAATAACTAGAAACATGCTATGAAAATTCCATTGTCTTAGAATAGATAGAAGATATTTATTAGTCCATCATTGAAAATCTATTCATTCCAATATGTGTATGTTCACCTAATGGATTCTGTCAACTTGATACACACGCTTAACCCTAAAAGAATGTGACCTTTAGATTCAGTTGTGGTTCAGGGAATGGGATGCAGCATACATTTATTTTACAGAAGCTCCTGTCGCTGACTTTAAATCAGACATTTTCAAAATTCTAAGTATCTTAACTCTTCATTCCTTTTTTTATTAAATATTGCTTCATGGTAAAGAAAAGCTTAACATTCATTCATTTTTATTGCTAAATGCTGATGAACAATCAAAATTTCTGCTTCCATTGCTTGTGATGATAAATTTGCTTGGTTGGGTGCTAAGTAATGTTCCTACCATTGCAATTCCATGAATCATATTCTGTTCACTTGATATACTGTAAATTATCTTGCTTACAAAATCCTTCTGCACAGCAATTATATGGATGAATTTATTTATTCCCATTTATACTCAATCTTTTTACACCTAAAATACTCAAACTGGTTAACCAACAAGGAAACATGAGTAAAAAAATTAAAATCCCAATTTAAAAATACATAGGTAATATAGGTAGATTATTATTAGCCCAGCTTAAAAAATCTTATTGAAGACGGGCAACTGCAATGAAGAAGGGCATCTGCTGTATGCCCAATAAACAGACCAATGCTGAATTTAAAGACGCTCCATCCACTACCTGTAAAGCCTAGACTGTTTTGTATAAGCCTCTCGTGGAAGGACTAGCTTGGCATTTTGGGAAGGCTCAGTAGCTGGCAGGAACCTCCATTTGTAAGGTGATATAAAGTTACCTCCTTTATAAGGTAATATAAAATTACCTTAATCCAAGAGCAATCTATGTGGAGGGAATAGTAAATGGGGTATAAGGGCATGACAGAAGTCTAGGGGAAGAAACTTCAGAATCAAATCCTAAAACGGAGAGTGATAAATCACGTCTGTGTTGTTGCCAAGATATAGTGCGGACAAAGCTGAAACAAACACAGATGATATGAACCCCAGATAAAAAGACATCCTCTATTTACTGGGGAAGAATGTCAGACTTTCTCAAGTAGATCTGAACACGATCTAAAGTTTCCAAAAAATATGATCATTCAACCAGCAACATTTTTTTAGTTTCATGTAGAAGCATGAAAAAAGTTGAATTCTTTTAATGAATAGGAGTAAAGTGCTGTACTTCATTTCTGAGAACAAACTCTTTCTAATCATAGCTTGAATGTCTACCCAGGCACAGGAAGAATCTCAGAAATATATAGTACATATAAGCTACCCAGCCCATCAAGCCTGGAATTTTCATCCTTCCCCAAGTCATTCCCAATCCTTCCATGGAAGGGCTGAATTCCAGTCCATGTTATCCCTAGCCAAAAAAATTGAAATCCAACACATGTTGAGTCTCCAAATTAGGGACATCTGCAACAATTTAAAACATTTTTTTTATTTTTAAGAGTAAGTTTTAATGGTGAAATTACAATTTGGAAGCAGTTTTCTGAATTATGCTGCATGATTTTTATAAACAGAAATTGGACCTTGATGTAGTAAACTTCAGAAATAAAATATTGAGAAGCCAATAATGAGGTGCCTTCCAAATTCTGTACTGTGAGGTATATCCCCATTAATAGGTCTACTCAGTTCTTGTTCTTATGAAATAAAGTGGAGATTTTTAGCTGGCCTTTTGGCTGCTGTAAAAAGAAGAGATTCCTGAGTAGTATATATTCAGTAATTAATTAGTTCTGGAATAATTTCATTTATTCAGAGGTGGATTTTAATATTATTTTATAATTTGATTAATCCTCATTTGTCATACCAATGTGATGATTGTTAAGTCATTGTAATCCTTTATTTCAGTCTAGAAGTATTATAGTCTAAAAAACTGTTAACACTGATATTTTTACTTACTGATTAGTTTCTGGTGACTAATTCATAGATCTAATCTCAGATTCATAGAGTGAGTTGATTATAAAAAGCCAATAACTACTTAGTATATTGATTACATACTTTGATTTATTTCATCAAAGATGCTTTAAATTTAGGCAAAAAGTAAACTACTTGATTGCTGTGGAAAGGTTTGGCAGATTCAGGAATTATCTCTTCCAAAAAAAATCCAAAAAAGTGGCTTGTGGAAGCAAATGATATGAAGAAAATAATTAAATAATCTCAACTGTCACCCATCAAAATTCCCCTCTAAACATTTTTTCAGGAATCATTGGTTCCAACTCATTTTCAAAGACAGCCCCTCAGAGAGCATTTTATAGTAATCCACTTGAAAGACAAGTAATCCATGTAAAATTATGGCCAAGTCTCATACCAGAACAAATGCAACTAAAATCCTAGTCAAACTGAATGGCCACATTTAATAATTAATATTTCAGGATATAATCAGGTCAGGAATGCTCTCACACTATAATCTGGTTATTTTAAGGGAAGTAACTGAACGTATTTGGACTGGTACAGCATAATTAATTCCATCTTTTTTTGTCTGGACTTAATTCCAGTTTTTTATTATCATCCAGCCAATCAGTGGCTCCAAGATTTCATGCAAAATCTCTGTAGTCTGTGAGGGAAGAGAAGATTTACACACACACACACACACAGAGAGAGAGAGATTATCTTGACCCCAAATGCAAAGGCTTAGAATAGGTCATAAAACAGTTAATAATGAATGCCATAGACTCAGTGAAATAGCCTCCTTTCCAACCATTTTGTTTAAAAAATGCAATGCATTATTTTGGTGACTGAAGTATCTAACATCTCAAGAAACAAAACTCAGCTGGCAAGTCACTATCACATGCGAATGCATTTTTTATTACTTATATCTTTGTCTCCTACTACTTACCAGCTGTCGTCATTTCCTCAAATTCATTTTTGCTGTATATTTCTTGGGACTGTTTTATGCCTCCCATCATTTTTAATTTATTAAATTATAGGCAATAAAATCATATACTATAATTTCTTTAGTCAGGAAGCAGCTGCTACTATTGCATAACTATTTGGTTGTAAGAGATTCTGAAACCCTCTATAATTATCCAATATTTTTGTTCATTTGCATATGTATATATGGCCTCTTCTCCTTTCTCTCGCACATTTTTCTTATGTGTTGTTTCCTTGTAATTTTTCAGTTTCTCCAAAAATATACTGATATACCAGACAGCCATATTATATTTTAATCACTATTCAAAATGATGCAGTATTTGTGAACAAATTATCATATTATCTTCTGAAGGCCTGGATATGCTTCCTCTACTCCTAGTGTAGAAGACTTTCAAAGAAGTATCTTGTAGAGATTTTGCCAACATCTGAAACTGCCCAGTATGAAAACAGATTTGGCCAGTCTGCAATGCTGAGGTGAATCATTTGACATACCTTGAGAAATGGAACAAGGGAAGAGAAGGGAAGGGAAAACTTGTGTTTTAATTTTGAAAAAGTAATTTTTTTTCTCAGATGTAAGGCTCACTGGGTTCAATGTTTTTGCTTTGAAATTCTTGGTACTCTCTGAGCTTGATTGTTTGCTGACCTACCTACTCAGCTAGGTAACATCAGTGAAACAACATCACACTGATGATGTTACTTTGTAATGTAATGTCACATCTGCACACATACAATAAAGCTCAGAGAGCACCAAGGACTTCATAATTCAACCCTGAGCTACATATATTCTGTTCTATTTGTATATTGCTTTTCCAAGTGGTTTTAGGCATTCAAACAAATGCCTCTTGATTTTTAAGCCCATTGGGAAAGCCCACTGGGAACTTAATTCAAGTTCAGTCTCTTAATCCAAGTATCTTTCTTGGAAAGCTCTGTTACCAAAAGTGTACCCCTCTGCTCCTTCAGGAACACATTCCATCAAACTGATTTTTTAAAGGATATTTTTAAAATTGCTTTTTAAAAATCCCCCAAATTAAATTTAAATAATATACCTTACCTATTTCTAGCAGTATTCCCTTCCTCCCCTTAAGGTACTGTTTTGAGCTAATTATATTTGCACAGGATTGGGGTCACAGGTAGCCAGATCACATAAGCATCAAAGGTACATAGTACTTGCTGGATTTTAACACAATTGTATATTCATTTGCACTACTGTATTTTCTACCAAACTTTATCTCTCTCTTATTTTTTACCTACAGGTGTAAAGAAAGATCATCAGCTCCAGCCTTTACCTGTGGTGTTCCTAGGGTACTTGGATACAAATTATAGTCTTCAAATGGCTAGAGAATGAAGACATGAATAGCTACTAAAGCCTAATTCTTTACCAAGTAAAACATTTTTGGCTTCTGAAGGGAAAAAAACATTTTCTTTGATGAAAAACAGGAAGAGATAATTACAAATTCAGAGACTCAGTATGCCCAGAAATCTTAGCACAACAGCACAGCAGTTCCTACCCAGCTGGAGGACACCCAGTTGAGACTTCTTGAATTCATTGGTTCATCAAACACAACACTGCTTTCTTACATTCCTTTTGTTCTCTCTCTATGTGTGTGTTGTATCTGTGTGTGCATGTCAGCCTCAGTTCCACATGCAATCCCTAGACTTTTTGTTTGCAATTCTCTGAAACTTTTTGGCCAACCTAGTGAATCTCTTTAGAAACATCTGGGTTAACTCTAAAAAAAAAACTTCCTTAAAACATTAAAAAGAAAGAAAGAAAGGGAATTCCCAAAATATTCCTTTCCAAGCTAATGAAAACAGGAAAATCTTCTATGCGGCGTCACGTGCCGCATTACCCAGTGGGCTACCCGTGGGGATTTGGGCGGCGCGGAAGAAAGACTCGGAGTCTTGATTTCCTCAGAGCGAGTGAGCCCAGAGTGTGTTCTGAGGCACACTTTTATTGGGTAGAGATAAGAAAGAGAAAGAGGGGCGTTGCACCGGTATCTCATTGGTTATATTTTGCCACAGTATTTCAGCCAATTCTAAGCTTACAACATTTTTCAGCATTTCCCTTATATGGTATTGTTTCAGCATTGGCTCTTGATTGGATTTGCTCAGTGTCATGAGGATTATCTATTCCTGCCTCCTGGTACGTGACTATTCCAAGTAACTGCCATGGAGGCGAAATGATTACAACAGGGGGCAAGAAACTGTGAAACCCAATACCCTGGTTCTCATATAACAAGCTCAAAAAACTGGAGATTGGCAGTAAAGATTAGAGAGTGGTCTCAAGGTTTCAGTTTAATCACCTCTGCTCTATCCAAAGATCCATTTTGCATACATGCCAAAGTGGGGTTATAAACAGGGCAATTGAAATCTTGTCCCTCCCCCCTTATTAATTGAAAGATTTAATGTCTTAATGTATATGCATTATTTTATCCCTCTTGAAAGCCAGTTGGTTTCCCTATCAAGAATTTGAAATCTGCAATCTTCGATAGAATGTCCTTTTTCTCTACTTGTAATGTACAGCCCATGTTTCTGAAAAATCATGTTGATTGAATCTCTTATATAATTTCTGTTTTTGTTTCCCCAATATAAAATTCTGAATAAGCTTCATTACATTGAATGGCATATATGACATCTGTCTGTTTGTGTTTGGAAATCTTGTCTTTGGGATGTACTAATTTTTGTTTAAGTGTATTGATTGGTTTGAACTGAACTCTAATATTATGTTTATTGAAAATTCTTCTAAGTTTCTCTGATACTCCAGCAACATATGGGTTGGTTGCACTGTTTTGTCTGTTTGAATTCTCTTGTTAGAAGCAGAAGAGGAAAGGTTAGATTTTTTAGGACCTTCAAGTCAGGAAAGTTCTATCAAGGAAAATTTGCATCTCAGAAGAAGTCTTAACAATTGTAGCTATCCAAATTGGTCCTTTAACAAAACCTCTAAAAATCTATCGAAACAGGACTCAAACAGATGAGGCAATGTAACTATTTCATATGTTGCTGGAGTATCAGAGCAACTTAGAAGAATTTTCAATAAACAGACCTATGAGCAATTCTTGCTGATAGAGAACATCCAAGATCTCTTAACTAATTCAAACCACATTGCACAAAAGTACAAAATAAAGTTGATTGGATATAAAAATCATCTCACCCAGTTAAAGCTATGCAAGTGATAATATATTATCACTTAAATATATTACATATTAATATCCATAATATTAAGCATAATCATTTAAATATTATAGTAAAAGTAGGTGGGAAAGTAAAATAATGCAAAATCCTCAAGTGGAGGCAAAGCAAGTGTCATTGGATAGATTCCTTGTTAAACTTGACTGAAAGGAAAGGCATTCCAGTGAGCCAAAAGAGGACACTGAATCCAAAAAGTAAATTGAGTGAAACCAGCACTGTTAGCAGAAGGCATCCAAGAGAAAAAACTCCTGAGATTCAGGTTGCAGATTCTCCTTCTACCCTCCTCCTCCTCTCCAATCTCTCGTCTGCCTTACACCAACCAGGACACTTTTTGAACTCAAAATGTAGGTTAATTTGTTCTATTTCTACTTTATATTGTGTGTTAATCATTGTTACTTGTTTCAGATATTTTACTACATAAAATTCCATTGAAAATATGATATGGAACATATTTTTTTGCAAATATTTTTGGGGGTATAGAATGGATCATCAGACTTTACATTGTTTCCTATGGGAAATTTCACTTTGGTTTAAGAGCAATTTGGACTAAGAGCATTCTTCCAGAATGTATTAGGTTCACAATCCAAGGTTTCACTGTATTACAAACACAGAGAAAAAGTGTATGAGATTAGTATATAATATGATACATTAAATTCAAGGTGTTCTCTGACAAGGAGAAAATAATTCCCATGATTCAGTTCAGATAACAATAAAACAAAACAAAAACACCATTGGAAGAAAATTCCTGGGTTTTCCCAAGCTGGGCTTAAGAAGAAAAAAAATAATAGACAGTGGAACAGCCGTTTGAAATAGAGGAAAGATTTATTTCACAGCGTAACAGGTGGCAATCACTCTTGAAGTTTGCAACCATTTGAGTCTATGGTAGCAGGATTTTGTATTGAACTTGTGCATATGAGAATTCTGAAGAGGCTTATCTCTATTATGTGTGTGTCCTGTAGTTGTCTTTGAATTTATTGTAAGTGTGAATGCTCTGAGGTAGCTTTAGGTGTGAATTTTGGAAGCCTGAAACTCACAGACTCTAGCTAATTATGTCCTTCCTGTTCTAAGCCTGAGCTGGGAGTAAGTTTAAGACAGGTGTTCATAAATGTATCAAAAGCCTTCATTCTTCCCATTGAGCGGTCATTCTAAGTGAGAGCTGGGAGTGAGTTTAAGGCAGGTGCATATCAAAGCTTTCACTCTTCCTTTTGAGTGGCCCTATAACCATGCATTGTTGATTGAGAGTACAATGTATCCTTGTCTTGTTTGGAGAGCTTTTCAGAACAGTTTGTCAAAACATCTAGTTACGAAATGTATCTCTTCCTCTTTGAGGTATGAAATCAAACAGGAAGAGTTCGAGAATTGTCTTACTGTTCTTCCTGTTATTTACTGGCTATTTATCAAGGGTTTTTCTTTGATCATTTTAGGTTTTTCTGGTGACACAATCAAGGTATGGCTCAGGTGTGGAGAAATTTACATAAAAATCCGGATTGCTTGCAGATGGGATGAGTGAGGAAGGGAGATGGGGGGGCTGCATTACGCCAAGCCCCCCTGTCTTGCACTGCCTCCCGGAGTCTTCCCAAGCTCGCGCCCATCACACTGACTATGCTATCTATCCATCTCATCCTCTGCCGTCCCCTTCTCCTCTTCCCTCCAATCCTTCCCAGCATCACAGTCTTTTC
>JANHZU010003231.1:0-15623 GCA_032468055.1 Acrochordus granulatus
AAGACATCCGGGGTGGGGAGAAACATTGTCTGGAACGAAGCCTCTGCATTATGGTCATGCTCTGCTGGAGCAAATTATTGGTTTTTCCGCATGGTGATCCCTCTTGTTGGTTTAAGAGACTGGGAGTGGGAGGAAGCATCTTTATCAGATTGCCAGTCAGCTAAGCTTCTACTGCTTCCTTGTTTTCCCTGCCAGAAAATTCCTTCCACACTGATTGTGGTACAAGTGAAAACCCAGACGGAGGGGAAAAGATCTCAACCTGTGTGTGCCTGACAACCATGCCCACCCCATCATTTTTCTGTGAAATGCAGTGGCTGTCTGGTGACTCTTCCTCCCCCAATCCCCGACCCAAAGGCTGCTGCACAGATATAAGCCTTGCCAGGAGGGGGTAATATTGATGTTAATCCTGTATGAGTGCATTCCACCACTGTGGCTGCTGCGGCCAGTGCTTGTGCTTACTGCTGAGGGAGATCTGTTCTGCACAGATGGGGTGGAGACACGATGTAATAAATAATTGCATTCTCTAGCACTCTAGATTAATATAGGGCATTCTGCATAGAGATGTTTCTTCTTTCCCTTTGCCCCTTCTTGATGTTGATGGGACATTGGGGGATAGAGGTAGGGCAGGAAGCACTGCATAAGATCTCATGTGCCCGCACTCTTCCTGTTTTCCTGTGCTCCAGTGCAACACTAAGTAGGCTTCTGGGAGATCAATGAATTTATTTAGGGATGTTTTATTAATTTCCCAAGCCTCAATAAACTTGCAAGCAGTCCTGTTGTTAGTTTTCCCCAAATACTTATAGGTCATGCGTATTAAGCCTCTGCACCACCAGTTGTTGTGTGGCCATGAGAGACTTTAGAGGTCTATGTACTGTGAGCAGTGCTGAAATATTTTGTCGAATATGATGTTTATCAGTGTCACCCATTTCAGTATTAACAAGAGCTGTTTCACAGGAAGCTAAGAAGTCCCTCGTGGTGGCATATGCGATGTTACATCCTGCACCATATCCCAATAATTCCAATTCATGTATGCCCAATCATAAGCCTGTGAAATTATGCATTACTGGGTGGATTAACATCAGATTTTAATCTCTGGGTTTTGTTCTGTAGGAGAAAGTGTTTCTTCTGTTGTTTTGCTTCACCACCCTATCTATGGTAGATGCGAGTCTCCCAGTTATTTCAGAACCATAAACCCTGACACAGTCCATTTTTAATCCTTCCATGATCCTACAATAACACCGTAATCGGCCATGACAGTCATCTATTAGAACTTTTATCATATGTCTTACGAAACTGCATACTGCTACCATTGCTACCATTGTGAAGATTAATGATTTTTGTACAGTATAAAACCTTGCATTTGCCACAAAGGTTTGCCATAAAAGTTCTTTGTTATAAAGGTTTTGGAAGTCCATCAGGAGGAGCTCCTGTTTTCCATTGTTACTCAGGTATGTAACAGCCCAACAGCAAGCACACAGATGTTTCAGCAGTGAAAAGCATAAACTTTAATGTTTTGCCAGGATCAAGACAAGATACATGAAGTCACCAGATTCATGCACAATTTAACACTGTAATAATGCCACTTTGTTCTTGCCAATTATTTAAAGTGATTTCGATGTCATGTTTTTTATATGAATAACTTTGCATTTTAAAATTGGAAAAGTTTTCAGAAACCCACCAAGTGACCTGTATTAGGACTCAGATCAATTTATCATGCAATTTTAGAAAACCTGCTGATGGTTCTGCCAACATTTTTCCCCTAACAAGACTGTCATCTACAAAGATTTTTTTAAAGTGAAGCTTCATTCTGATCATAGTTTCATATTGTAATTTTTACAGCCACACATTTTAAAAGCATACTTTGAACCACCATAACCTCACTTTCCCTAATCTATTTTCCTCATCTGTCCCTTCTATTCCCACCAGTTTTAATAAATTTGTTCTGTAAAAATCCTATTTCTGATGGCTCATATGCAACATTATACTTTGATGTTCTCCTTAATGGAATGAATACTTTCAAGAAAAGAATGCTTGAAAGATTTGTTGTTCTAGAAAATAATGGAAGCAACAATGGTCACTAGATACTCTACTTGAAAATGGGAGAGAAGAGTAATTTAAAATCATCTCTGCTGATGGACATTGGTCAAATGGACAACTTTGGAAGTATGGCTGATAGAGGTGCTAATAGATGAGGCCGGGAAGAAGCTCAGTATTAGGGCTTATAAAGCAGAGAAGCACGGTCTGTGATTAGATGTCCGTGCAACTCTCAACATAAGGAAGAAATGACTAAATATTTGACAGTACTCATATTAACAAGAATTTGATTCACCACTTATTCAGTTCAAAAATCACATTTTTTCCCCTTTTGATTCAGTCCTGTTTGATTCTCAAAGACTGTCTGGACAAATCCCTGCTGTTTCCTTTTTCAGAAGTAATTTGCCATTGCCTCCTTTTTAGGGCCGAGAGAGAGTGACTGGCTGACTTTGTGCCTAAGGCAGGACTAGGACTCATACTCTCCCAATTTCTAGCCTACTGTCTTAACCATTTTCACTTGTACCACAATCAGTGTGGAAGGAATTTTCTGGCAGGGAAAGCAAGGAAGCAGTAGAAGCTTAGCTGACTGGCAATCTGATAAAGATGCTTCCTCCCCCTCCCAGTCTCTTAAGCCAACAGGAGGGATCACCAAGCGGAAAAAGCCTATCTCTCTAAAAGTCAATTAAATTAAAGCAACTGTAGCTCATGTGCTTCCTTGCTCAGTTTTTTTTTACTCTGTCCTCACTTTTTGGCAAGCCACTCAAAAGTTATGTGTGGCTCTTGCTTTGATAAAAATGTGCATTACTTACATAAATAGTGGTCACCCACACATTATCAAATGAGAAGGATATATCTCCAGGAAACAGCATAAAAGAGGACATAGATTTGCATAAAATTGGCATGTAATTATATATATGTGCAATTTTAAGAATCATGCCTGTAATTTTTGAAAAATGCAACACACTGCAGTATATACTGGAAACAATTATGACTGTGGGACCTGTGTGTCCCCTTAATTTGCTGTCCTGCGGTTAACTGTTAATAAGCAATTTCAAGATTACTTTTTTATTTTCCAGCTGGATCTGAACCAGATAATGTGTTAAATAAGTAACATTGCTAGATGAAGAGAAGCACTATTTGTAATTCAGCAGGTATAGCTTTCTTCAAAAATAAGCTTTCATTCCAAGGTTCCAGGTTCAATCTTTGGCCCCTCCATTTTTTTAAAAAATGGGTCCGAGAGAAGGCATGATCTTGGAGATTATCACTGTCCAGACTGGACCAATGATCTGGTTCAGATAAACTTCATAATAAGTTGCTCTTCAGGATCTGTAACATTGCCCTTGGATTATTTGGCTTCTTTATTGTAATGTAAAGGGCAGCGTGATGGCAGGAGTAGTTAAGATGCTTTGCTTGTCAGCTCGAAGGTTGGCGGCTTGAGTTCGAGACTCAAGAGCCGCTGTGTAATGGGGGGAGCTTCTGTTTTCTGCCTAGCTTCTGCCAACCTAGCAGTTTGGAAGCATGTAAAAAAGCAAGTAGATAAATAGGTAAAACCTTCAGTAGGAAAAGCAACAACATCTATGTGCCTTGGCGTATAGTCATGCCAGCCACATGACCAATGGAAGCGTCTTCAGCTTGGAAACGGAGATGAGTACCGCCCCCTAGACTTAGCCACAACTGTCAGGGGGAACCTTTACCTTTTTTAAAAATATATTTACAGATTTATTATTTTATGTAGAGGACTTTAAATAAGATCAGTTGCAATTGTGCATCTAGGATACTTTCTTGAAACCAGTTAGAGTTTGTTCCATTGGTCTAGGAAAATATGTTCCCCTCTGTTTCTTTAAAGCTTATGCCAGAAGATCAATTTGGTTATCTACACAAAATTTATAATAGACTCAGGAATGCCTGAATAAATCAGGCATGATAGCTAACATGTGTTTTCTAAAAAAAATCTGACTATAGGTAGTCCTTGGGTTATGACAATTGGGACCAGAATTTCTCAATTTTGGGGACAATGCAACTGTTGTAAATATATACCAGTTGTTAATGACAAAATTTTGATCACATGACTGCAGATGCTGCAACAGTCATACATGCAAGGAGCAGTCATAAATCTATTTTAGTGCCATTGTAACTTCAAACAGTTGCTAAATAAATGCTTTTAAGTTGTGACTACCTGTCTTTGCAGATTTCCAAAAATTAAACAGAAATCATGACCAAGATGCATATTGTGATTTTATTTTCTTATCAGCACCAATGGAGTTTAAAACTTTTTGCTTGGATAGTAGCAATTGTGAAGATGAACGAGCATGATGGGTTCAGCATTTTTTTCTTAACCCAGTAGGGAAGACACACATGAGCCCTGTGCTTATGGAACAAACTGTTCCTAAATACTCAGTGGGCATTTGGCATGAATCTCCCCAACCTTTCTTGTAAAATTTGCAATTTCAGCAGATAATTCAGAGGCATCAGAACATGCATTTTTGATTCTGGGAAAGAAATGAGCCAAGTAATGCAATCTTAAAGCAAATGTTAAAAGAGGAGTTGGGAGGACAACTGTGCAGATGCTGTCAACTAGGCATTTTTTCCTGAAGAATGGGATATTCTGAACCTTGAGGGTCATGTGTAGCCCCAAACTCCTTTTTTCCAATTCCAGACCTTCTTGTAGATAGAACTGTAAATAAAAAGGGAAAGAAAAATATAAAGGAAAAAAAATCCCAAAATTATATATGTGAAGAAAATATACAATATCCCTAAAGGGAAAAAGAGAGAGAATCCCTTAAATTCTTTACCCCAAACTAAGCAAGTACAGAACATCCTGGTCCTGTTCATTTCTGCACTGTACCACTTACTTCCCACAGTTAGCCTGCCTCTGTGACCTTTGCTGTCCCCAAAATTTTGAGGGCACCCCCAGAGCCTCTCTATCCCTGCTCTAAGGTTTGCCTTTCTTCCTCCTCCTCTTCTTCATTTTCATCTTCTCCATCACTCAAAATAGGAGAAAGACCATACACATTCTTTCTCATTTCACCAGTCGGTAAATGTGTAACGTTAGGAAAGATCATGTGCAGAGATACACACCATTCTCCAGTATTTCCTGAGGGGAGTAATACTGGAAAGTAATAACCACCATTACAACCCCTCTCTTTTCTCAGTCAATAATATACCTTTCTTTGGTGCTCTACTAATCACTCAAAAATGCTTAGATTTTAAAGAGCAGATTATCTCTGTGGTAGGAGAATCGGAGTTGTAGAACTATCTGATGTTGTTCTTTTTCTACTGAACAGACAGATAGATTTTCTGTTTCTTGCCCGAAACAGCTCATTTTTCCCTACTGTTTATGGGACTGGGTCTGATGCATCTGATGATGGAACATATGAGACATAAATTGGGTATTGAAGAATTTCTATCCATGAGGGAATAAATAAGTAAGATATTTAATTAGGGCCAATTCACATTAACTTTAAGTTATGGCTGCCATCTCAATGCCATCCTGCCATGGCTGACTTTTATTAGTCTTATTAAAATTCTTTTGGCTTCCCTTGTATGTTTTCCTCAAACAGCTGTCTCTAAATTTGCCAAGAATGTTACTGGAGGTTGAATACATTGGCAGCCGAGGGATATATAAACTCTGCTAAGAACTTTTGCTAATCCTTTCAAAACTTCTCACTTTCCCAATGTTCTTTTGATGCTTTGCTTATGTGTGAGCTTTTAAATTTACCTCTGAACAAACAAACAAACAAAAACCTTTAAATACAAGATTTCCCGTTCCTGGTAGGATGAGATTAAAGTCATTGGGCCTTTGAAGATCATATGAAAGTGGAAATAGAGCAGGTGAAATTTATTAATTAAAATAGATAATTATGTATTTGATTATACTCTTTACTTGTAAAGGGATATGGCCTTTGCCCAAAAATACATTTAGCAATTCTGTTCCAGACACAATGAAGCAACTGGCAAATATCTGTCATTCATGTTTTGTTTTGTTTTCTTTTTCTAGCTAACAAATAAGATCCAATTTGGTCTAGTGGTTAAGGCACCAAGCTAGAACTAGGAGACTGTAAGTTCTCATCTTGCCTTGGGCACAAGATCAAGGTGACTGACCTTGGGCTCAAGGAAGAAGGCATGGCAACCATTTCTGGATAAAGTTGCCAGAAAAAATGTAGGGGCTTGTCCAGGCAACTGCCAGGAGTCAAATCTGACTGAAAGTCAGAGGGGAAAAAAAGCTTAAAAATGACCATGCTGCAAGGCAGGAAGCCATGGTGAATATTACTCTTGACAACATTAAATAAAACCAACTGTTTTCATTTTCCATGCTGTCTGGGCATTAATGTCCAGCCAATTTAGAAGATACCAGGTTTGCAAAGATTAATATCATATCACATTGTGATTTGCTCAGTTCCGTATTGTTAGTTCACAACCAGAAATTCTGCTTTAAAGCATGCTGTGGAATCAGGGTTCAAGGGATCAGGGACTTCTCTGCTGGAGCAGTAGAATTTAACATCTTACTGTGCTAAAACTACAAGGTAGCGCAAACATCTTAGAAAAATAAGGGAATGGTCTTTAAACCAACTTTTGCCCTAATGCAGATCATGCTTATTTCCAGACCGTGTCCGTTAAGTTTTTTTAAAAGCCAAATATTGTTAAAATCATACAAACAGGACAGCTTTTCCTTCAAATCAGTTGGCAATCCAGCTGGGAAAAATTATAGTTGTCTTGTCTCCAAATTCAGAAGCAATTTTGATAATAAAAAGGAAGTTGCAACCTGAAAACCTGTAAAGGCAAAGAAAAGGTATCTTTTTTCAATATTAGCTATGTTTGGCGGGTGCTGGGTATGGCTTGGTGGGTGTTTTATTATTCTTTTTTAAACAGCTAACTTTAAAATAATAATAAAAAGTTCTCCCCATGCCGCTAATAAAGTTTTGCCCCCATATTGTTCACTGCTAGCAAACTTAAACATCTAGGGAAATCTCTGGCTGGCTGAAGCACTCTCATCATTAAGCGACAAGAACATTTTTTTTGATAGAGTTTCAGCAGCTCCAGAGTTTCTGTCAACATCACTGGGCTCTTTTTAAAAGCCCCCTCCTCTTTAATAGGTCCCAGAAGCCACAAATACATTCAGGTCACTTGTTTAGAATGTGAATCCCTCCAAGTAATTAGCAGGTAGAATTACCTGGAAGCAATCAGTCAATACTTGTGCCTGCAATCTGTCTGTAGGAGCTGCCATGGGGGTAATTGCCATCTCTAGTGAGCCCACAAACATGTCTAATTTGAAGTGTCAATTGGGATTTTCCTCTCTGTTTCTTCAATCCTTGTGCCAAGATCAGAGTTTTCTTCGCTCAAAAGCCAGGCTCCCCAAGCGAGGCAGATATATTCAATGTTTTCTTGGGTTTTACAGACAAAGAAAAGGAAGGGGAGTGGGGGAGGGGGGAAGGATTTCCCTCTGGCCTTTCCTCCAGGGACTGAAAATGTGCAAAAGCATTTAATGTGCCTTCTTTCATTTATCCGTATGTAACTATAAATTCTGCATCCACTCAGCAGCCCCAGCCGATCAATGGTTGACCATCCACCATCATTACCAAGCCTATAAAGTGTTATGTCATTCCTCGATCTTGACGCTCTGAATATCTGAGGCCAACTAAAAAAAGCTGCTGCAACCAACAGGATTTCTGTTTTTCTTCTCTTTGACATTTTCAACACATGAATCAACAGATGCACCCAAAGTGGAGGGAGAGAGTAAACTGAACTTTTCAGGAGACCTTGGAAGAAATTTCTCTCCCTATCCTTCATCACACATTCAACTTGCCTTGACAAGCTCTGCTATGATTTTATAACTACTTTTAGAACCAATTCTGGGTCAGTGGTGAGTTAGTAGGGTCTACTTTCTTTTCATCTTCATTTTTGACTGTGAAAAATTATGTCTGAGAACAAGCCCCAATTCCTCCTATTACAACATCCATCCACGTTCTTTCCTGTTTTTTTCTCATGGCATGGAATGAAATATGAAATACCCAGTCAGAAACTCATTCCTTTTGTATAATTTTTCTTCATCCCCTTAGAGATATGGACTGACTTCTAATGAGCTTGGGAATAAGTCAGGTATCAATTCTCTAAAGGAACTTAGAAGAGTTAGAAATCGAAACTGGATAAACATATAAGCTCTTTTAACAGTTTTCCCCTCTCAGTAATTGCTAGAATATGTTCAGTTGCTCTGCCTCCTTTGTCATGACCTGACACAAGCTTCAACACTCTTATCTTGGAGAAATAACTTTTGCACTAAACCAAACAGCTACAGTGAGTCTCTTATGATTAAGAACCCTAGAAGATGAGATTTAAAATCAGGGAGTCAGTTTGGGCTTTACTCTCAGTCTCTGTGTGGTCCTATTGGAGTGATTCTCATTGGGTACTGAACTCTGCTTACTAATGGCATGTCCCGCACATCTTATTCATGTTGAGTTGCTGCTCCTTTCTTGACACTCAACAGCCATAAAGCTTTCTGATATAGAAGACAGTGCCCTTGAATCTATGGGTATTTGCACTGAAAGGACACTATGATATTCTTCTTGTTCGAACATGCAGAATTAGTAATTCCAAATCAGTGATAACTGCATCTATGTTAAATCAGGAAAGGAAGATTAATTTACCCTCGATCGCCATCTATATTGCACAAATATTTGTCAATGTGATGTGTATGTATGCGTGCATGCATGTCGCTATTATGACTTCAATGGTTGTTCTTATGGAGAAAGGTAAACAAGGGGAATAGGTTCCCTTTTTCAGGCATTCACCCCCAACATGCAGCATGAAAATGTAGTACCGACAACAGGCATTGTGAGGGAAAGAAGAGTCAGTAGTTCCATATGTTTTCTGTGGTGGGCATCATTTCTGAATCTGGACCTGGCAAGATGGAAGAGAGTGATAATCCAGAAGAAACTGATTACAGTAAAACGTGGAAACAGGACACTTGTTCAAATCTGTGTCAAAATGTAAAATGTTGCTTTTCCTGATCTCCTCCTGTATTATATTTTCGGTAGATCCTAGACTTTTGGAAAATTACTTCTAAATAGCAACAGTAAGTGCTATTCCATTATTGCTGGTTACCTGATGATGGAGGCATGCCTCTTTTCTGTTACCCTAAAAACTGCTTATAATCCAAGGAACAAGAGGCAGTTAGACAACAAAAGGGTAGAATGCAGCAAGGAATGAAATGTAGCCCCTGAAAATATGGAATGTGGAAATTTGCAATGTGGTAGCAGAGGTTTTCTCCACGTCCAGTTCTTTCAAAACTGAAGGTTGTTTAGGTGACATTCTGGTTTTGTCATGTATCCTTGACAAAACCTCTCCAGCCAGAGAAGAACAACACATGCATATGCAGTAGAGTTGACAGATGTGCTGACCTAGAAGTCCTCTTTAGACTCCAGTGTAGAATACGAGATGGGCTTTCTTTTAGCACTGAAGTCCTACAAAGCTAGTGGTGGTACTCACAGGACCAGTCATTTGAGAATAGGACACAATTATCATTCTTGAAAATTACACTATTCAGGAGTGAAAAATCATTGGCAGCCAGGTTTGATTGCAATATTGGCTTGTTTTATTTAAAACAGATCTTTGAAAGCTAAAATACAATAACAGTAGCTAAAATATTATGCACACATAGAAAATTAGCCCAGTTGGAATCCTTCTATAGACCTCTGCTGTTCTATGGTGAGAACATTCTTATATTGAAATCTAAAATATATTTTGAAATCTAAAATATAGTAACAGTGGCAAAAATATTCTGTATCTATAGAAAATTAGCTCAGCTGGAACCCTTTTGTAGACCTCTACTTTCTATAGTGAGGGGAATTCTTATATTAAACCGATGCTCTGAGTGGCAGACATACATAAACATCCTCAGATTCTTATCTAAAGTACTGGAAAAGAATTGATAGAGAATGTAAGAAAAAAGAATGGAATACACTGATCTGATAAAACATGTGACATATTGCTTTCTGTAATTGCAAATTCAATTCACCAAGAGTAAGAAAAATGAGAGCAGTAAGAAATGAGAGAGGAAGTGTTCCTATTCAAGAATGCTATGTGTAGACATTCAACATGCGCGCACACACACACACACATTGTATGTATGTGAGAGGATGCAAAATAGCTTCTTTAAGGGCAATGCACAAAAATGGCTGTCATATTTGCAAGAAGATAAGCTGGTGAAAATTTACCTTTTTAACTTTTCCAGTAGTAGGATAAAGTACTTGCTGGTAATCATCCTTGCTTGTTTACGAAGGATCCATATCCGTTTCAGAGGAATTTGTGGAAATAAAAATGATGTGATTTCCACCACAGAGCAAAAGTTAGAAGGGGCAAGGATTTATTTCAGGCCCAAAGGGGGATGTAGTGATATCCTTATCACTTGTGTTGTCTCCATTGTAACAAGTGTGAAACAAGGCTCATTTGTAATCGTAAGTTTTCCAGAAAATGTTCATTTTCAGAACTCAGAATACAGTGTCTCAAATCTGCATGTTCACCTTCAAGGGAAAATGTGATCAAATGTTAGATTTATCTCAAGTCCTAGAATGGACTGCATGGTGAAAAATCCAGGCAAATCCTCATTAACTCATTGCTTGCAGTTCCTGAAAGAAAGGAATTTAAAATTCATTTAAAGTAGCTCTTTTTAAGATGATAATGATGAGAAAAACAATAACAAAAAGCACCAAACAACCCTCTCCTTTTCTTTGTTTAAAACAATGGCAAATTCACGAGTGATCCCTACTGCTATCCACACCAAATAATATGATAAAGAATGGAAAATATGTTACCCATGTATCGCTCATATAAGTAATGTTCATAGCATAACTTGAGCCATGAGGGAGGTTTTGACATCAACAATGGCAACCTGACAGATATGTTGTTGTGCCTAATCCTCTTAAACTCTCCAAAGCTTTTTGGAAATGAAGGTTTAAAAATGCTAGATGGGGAAACGAGCCTGGTTTCTCTCAAGCTTTCTACTGCTGCCAACCTCTTTTCATTTTTTTTCCAACCTTACTCTTGCCCAGTCCTGTGAGTTTAGCCAGATGTGTGAAGATAAATCTGTATAGAGGTAGATGCCAATTCCAATGGTAATGGAAACATTAGGAGAGATTGCTGTGATATAAGGAAAAAACCTGGCATCAGAAACATCAGTTTTAATGATAAGGGATTAGGGGAATAAAAGTCAAATTCAAATAATCTCAGCTGTACCTTTAAAGGAGGATAGGATGCTTAGACTGAGTGAATCCCAACCTGGAGCTGAGCCAGTTACAGAGGGGAAAGTGTTGCTGAAACTCAATGGGACATCTCTTGAATCATGTTCATTGACTTCGTGGGTGATTTGGCCTCCATCAAGTATTGGTAAAGGGGAGAACTGCAGTCAGTTTACTTTCTACTACAAACCAGCTTCCTGGATGCCAGGATTATTTCCAATCAAAGTGTCATGGATTACTCCCTGCTATGAACTAATAGGGTGCTAATTAGCATATTTCATTTCTTTACTTAACCACCACGAAAACCATTGGGCACAGGTCCCATTTCCAATGGTTTCCTGGGGACGCCTCAAACAGCTCTAAACATTTGCAGCACTCTGTTAAAGCAGATACTGGCAGGCAGAAATACAGCCCAGAGACTGAATACAAATTACCACTTCTTTCTAATTGGATGGCACCTTGATGGCTTGAAACATTAACAGCATTTCCTCCCCCCTTCAGTTTTCTTAAGTTAGCAGCAACAGCCATAAGCTTTGGTAATAAATCTTGAAGGAAGCACTAAACATAATGCGCATTTCACTCACAATCACATCCACATCAGAAACTAAGGGATCCATGCTTGAAAAGGTTTGGTCATTCACACGAGGACTCTCCTTGAGGAATTGGTGAATTAATGGCTGCATCCTTGAAATATTTTCAGAGAGTTTAGGTCATGTCAGCATGTTTCCATTCAAAAGGGCATAATATCCTTACAACGTCAAATAATAACAAATGTGTCATGGTGTTAGCTATTATAGACTACACTTCATTTCATAGGATGCATGGAGTATTATCCTGAGACAGGACTATACATTCATGATTGCATAGCTGTGAAATCACTAAACACTAAGATTGTTTTAAAATATACTTGAAAATATTGACAGTGGTTTTTATTTTGTGACTTGGACATTCACAAAAAAGTTGTCAGGTGTGGCATAAATATTCTATAACTGTATCTTTTTAGTTCAGAGGGAATTGAGCGAAATCTCCTTGATTAATTGTAGTTCAGCAATGGATTTTCAAAATTGTTTTGCTCAAAAATAGTCCTGCTGAGTTTGAAGATAAATCTTAACCAGATACTTTGCAAAGTCTTTTGGCTCAATTGAGAATAGCCAATAATCAACTTCAGGACTTTTAAAAACTACAGTTTCTGTGATTTCATTGTCAATCTACATAACCTAGAATTGCTTGTGCTGTTATACACTTTTCAAAATGATTTTCAGCCTACGTTAAAATTCATTGCAAGCACTATGTGAATCAGTGTTTTATTTTCTCAGTTACCAAATAATAAGCTAGGGAATTCTGACATTTTCTTGGAAACTTATCATGAACAGTTGAGAAAAAAGATAGGCTGTTTTCCTGAAACATAGTATTCAGATCTTTTTTTTATTCTGCAGTCCGGAACACCAAGGGATGATTGGGTTTTTGCCCAGCCAAACCCAACTCTGAATAATTCTAGAATGTGTTACAAGCTTTTCTAACCTGCAATCACACAGGACTTCTTTTTTGGAGCAGGAAGTTTTTCCTGAAAAATGACTGCTTCATCTTGGAAGAAGGAGAGGGCTCCCAGTAGATGGTAACTTCTACTGGCAAATTGTGTCCTGCGGTCCTGAACCACATCTAAATCACATAAGTTCCACTGTTGCCTGTTTTCCTAGCTTCTTGGAGCATATGTTCAGTGGAGTTGTTAAACACATGATTTTATACGCAGTCTCCGGGCTCCTGAGTTTCAACTTTTCATGTGGGAATAACTCAGAGAATGGCAAGATGCTGTGTCGTTCTTTATTTTTTTTACATCAGTTTGTATCAGAAGACTGTGAGTTCTAGTTCTCCTTTAGGCATGAAAGCTGGCTGGGAGCCCAACCCACCTCACAGAGTTATTGTTGCGGAGAAAACAAGAGACAGCAGCATTGTGTACACCGCCATGAACTATCTAAGATAAAGGCAGGATATAAATCCAATAATAAATGAAAATAAACCAGACCTCAGCTTTTCAAATGTTCAGCTTTGCATTCAGAAACTTGCTCACAGTGGAACCTGAAAGACAGCGCATGGCTAGATAAACTGCTTTATTGCAGACATATGAAAAAGTCAGATTTGAGTAGATCCGGGGAACTACTCAAATCAAGCTTTCTCTACGCATTTGCTCCAGGGTTTATATTCCCTGCTCCCCCCCCTGCCTTTTTCACACAGTGGGCTTTTGGCTATTCTTTGTCTTGAAACTCAGGGACAGCTGCTCATGTTCTGTTTAGCCTGGGCGATGCTGGTCTCCCCGTTGCCGCTTCAACCCTCACAGTTTGGTTGAAAATGCTTGGAAATTTCCCTGTGGCTGGGGAGAGAACAGAGAGGGTGAGATCAACGCCCTTGGGGATGTTAGGGATTGGGGCCGGCACTCTGAATACCCTATACACGTTCAGAGGTCCTATGTATTTTGCAGCCTGATCAGAGTCCCTATGATGCAGCTTCCTTCCTATACTGTTGTTCTCTTAAAACTGTGCTAATGGCAAGGATGAGGAGAGAAAAAAAAATAAAGGCAGCTGACTTCTGTAAGACGGCTGTGAGTTTTTGTTTTGTTTTCTTGTTCTGTGTGCGTGGAAACTTAAAAATCTAATATACTAGGGAAAAATGCTTGCTCTCCCCTAACATTCTTGTAAATCAAAAGATTCAGAGTGTAATGCTACCCATATTTTACAGAAGAAGTTACAGTTATAGGGCAATATTGGTCCCGCTGCATATTCTGCGGGCATGAAGTAGATTTAATGCAATCCAAGGATAACAATTTATAAACCAATTAAAGTAAATAGAGATCTGAGCATTGAGAGACACTGCACCTTATTTCAGCCTAATAAGACTTGCTCCCCAGGAGACGCATTTTTTTCTTTTTGGTGTTCTTTGTGTTAAAGTAATCACACATCTAAGAAAAGATGCATTTCCTCTAGAATAAACTCTATTTAATTCTTGTGCTTTTCTTGGATTGCCAGAAAAAATATTCAGCCATCTGAAAGTCATGCAAGATTTTTTTTTAATGGAAGAGGATTGAGGAACAGTTACTAGGGTAAAAAGTAATAGATTTAATTAGTGCTGTGTTGATTTTCCTTCCTGATTTTAGTTCAACAATTCTTATTAGGTCTGATTGAAAAGAAATTACTTGTGATTTTTCCCCCAGAGGAGAAAAAATCTTCCTTATGAAAAGATTGTGTGTGTGTGTGTGTGGGGGGTTGCATGTTATGCAGTGACTAAAGTTTATGTGTGACTGTCCTGAATTTTTTTAATTGTGTAATCATTTTTAGTGTTTTTCAGACTTTTTTTTGGTGGCTTTTAGTCACTGTTGACTTTTGGTGACTGCCTGACAAATTCCTTGGGAGGATTTCAGAAGTAGTTTTGCCGTTGCCTGCTTCCTTGGGCTGAGAGAGAATGACTGGCCCAAGGTCGCCCGGTTGGCCTTGTATCTAAGGCAGGACTAGAATTCCTGGTCTCCTGCTTTCTAGCCATTGCATCAAATTGACTTTCCTTTACCTTCTTACACTTCAGTTAGATCTCGGGGGAAGACCTCATAAAGGAATCTTCTGATGAATTTTTTTTTAGATCAGGATGTGTGGGCAGCTAGAGAGAAACAGCAGCGAATGAGAGATATATAACAAACCACAGAGGTATGCTTCATTACTTCAAAACTCAAAGGTACCACCACCTCATGACATTCTGAAGAACTTCTAAAGCATCCTGAGAATTAGGTTAAAAAACAGAATCTTTCTTTCACAGTACAGTGAAATTTTCAGGAAACTGGAATATATTTTTAATGCAAGATTAGATTTTACTCATTATATATGAGTTTTATCCTAATAATGTATGGGAGCAAGCCACTCAGTATCTCAGGAGCTTAATTTGTTTAATTTTCTCCCTTCCATTTCCCCCTTTTTCTCCTTTGAGTAGTTTATTTCTCAAGGAGTTTCAAATACATGGTTCCCACAACATGGACAAGAAGCTCTAGAAGTGATTTGAGATTGGAAAACAGCAGCCAGAAAACAGATAAAGTTCTCCTTTGCCTCTTAATCACTTTTAGCCACCACAGCATCTTTTCACTTTTTTTTTTTAAAGGAGGCCATTCTGCAAGACTTATACCCATTTGCAGGTAATGTATAATTTGGACCAGCACCACTCTCTACAATTAGTTTAAGCAAAAGCACACTGGGGTATTTAAAATAGCTTGTGTCTAGCAATCTGGCTGGAGGCAATGTTTTATTACTGTACAACAGTAATAAAATTTGAAACATATGGTGTAAGCACACAAATTTTTTAAAAAGGTACTGGTGAAAGGGAGAT
>JANHZU010003231.1:15652-27848 GCA_032468055.1 Acrochordus granulatus
TAAGAAGGAGACAACTGGTGGATAGAAAAATAAGAGGAATTAAACAGGTAGACTCTTTGCTCAGTAAATTGCCATTCTTAGACTGAACTGTTCTCTTCCACGTTGTTTGTGTCTTTCTTTTGTTAGTAATGTGACAACATTTCAGAATAAAATGTTGGAAAGAAACACTTGATCCAGACAAACTTTCAAATCCTGATCTCACTCGGTGTAAAAATTAACAAAGAAGGTTCTTTTATTTTCCCCCAGTGCCAAGTCAGCTCTTTGATAAATCTTGCTTAGCGCCACTACTACCATTGGCAGCTCCTCTCCAAGGTTTTAGACAGGAATTTTTCTCATCCCAACCGAGATTTTCTGCATAAAAAACTTGAGCTCTTTCTCATTCAGCAGTGAGTCTCCTTTTAAAAGTTTAGACTTGGTAAAATGCCAGGCTATAATTCCAGCATTCAGTCAGTTTGTGCCTACTATCTGAGAAATTAATGATTATGTCATGTTTGGCTGCTGCAAATGAAAATCATAGGTCTTTGCTATCTATTTGTTTTCTTAAAAATAAAAAAGGAAGGAAGGAAGAGAGAGAGACACCCTAAATTTTACTATTAAATGGAACCCTTTGGAATCTTGTGGTGGAATCTGCTCCTCTCATTTCCAGCGGAATATTCTCCCCTTCCAGCCTATAAAATAATTAATCTTGCTAGCTCTTACAAATGTTGCGGGTGGGCTGGGGAAATGTTGCTATACGTAATTCAACTTTCGCTTGAGAATTACTTCATTGAAAGAGCTCTCCGTTCAATTTCCAAAAGCTATTTTGATTCCATCAGGCACCAGAAATCATGCCCTCTGAATTTTGTAATTTTAGCATGAGCCATAGAAGAGAACTCATCATCAGTGAATGAAGCAATCTTTCTGTAATCTTTGTCACAGCAGGTAAAACAGAAATTGGCCTGTAATTTGTAATCGCCATGTCTTTGCTTGAGATTAATCCCCAATCACCCGTGGTGAAAAAGAGCTATCTTTTGACCCAGGCGAGGGCTATTCATCATTCAGTAGGGCAAAGGGGCTTGCTTTTCCCAGCTCACACCTAGTCCGACCATCCTATGCTTTTTAATGTTGGATCAGCTTTTATCTCCTTGTTGCTTTTTCTTTTTAAACAAGACCGATCTAAATATTTTAGCTTCTAGAAAATTCAGCCGTTGCTACGGATGAACTTTTTATGTTTTTCCTCCTCCAGAGATTACTGAAATTGGCAAAAGGAGAGCCATAAAAGTACATACATATTATTGTGGCTCCTAATTATTGGGCCACAATAAGGAATCTGTGTAATCTTTGATAATACAGTGTTTTTGTGAGAATAATTGAAAATGGGCAAAGCGTGAAAGGTGTTGAAGGCAGTAAACGGAACATTTCAAAGAAGATGGAAATGCAGCCAAAATAGCTTTTCCTCTTGTTTAAGGATATGCAGATCAGTATAACTTTATGCTTTGAAAGATACTTTTTACTTCAGCAGATTTATATCCCATAGTTTTAATGAACTATCTGGACATTACCTAACTGGTCCATTTAGAGTAAGAAGGGAATTTCACTGAATTCTGAATTTTACACAAAGATTGGACGCTTTCATTTTCTTTCTTTTTCACTGCAAAAAGTGAACTCACTCTGTAGTTTCATACCGACAGAGGCATCGCAAACTTCAAAATTGCTTCTTCTTTGCAGTACTTGCCATGGCTATACCTCCACTAAGAAATTAATACACCTGGAATGCTCACCACATAAATGCTTCTATTAAGTCTCTCTTTCCCACCCAGCTGACATAATTCAAATTATGACAACTACCTGCTGGCATCACAAATCTAGCTTGACTGTGTGCATGGAGCGAGTATATATGGCTGGCCCACATCAAGTGCCAGAGTCTGATCTTGCAATGTCACCATGGAATATGGTGCAGCAGAGTTACCTGGAGTGCTGAAATGTTGAACATTTTAGATACAATAACCCATGAATGGGGCTTTAGTGACCACACAATGTCACATAGTCACATAATCACTCTTTGAAGAAAAACCTGCATTGCTAGACTCCTTCTCTCCCCCCTCCAGGGTTTAAGAATTAATTTTGCTTTTGCTAATATGCATCCTGCTATGGATCCATTGGAAACAAAAGACTGAAACCTGTTCTTAGCGGAAACTGTTAAAATGATTTGACAACATTATTTGACTTCTCTAGCTTCCATAACACAATCAATCAATTTGATGTTCTTTAACACACACATTTTAAAAATCTCATTTCTCATTCTCCATTTCATAAACAATTTCTGTTTATGAAACCATTTAAAGATTCACAGCTTTCTCATTCATCACTGACCCGTTTTGAGAGACAAAGCTTCTCCTGTTAATATTACCATGTACTCTTAAAATTTTACAGTCACACCTGCTTGCCCTTCAGCTGTTCAAGGTGAGCATCCTGTCAGCAGAAAGAGATGATACCTTAATCCAGCATCAGAAATATGGTAGAATATAAAGGGGTTGAAACCCAATAATTAAGAACCAGCCAAAGACTTCTTCTAAAATAGAATCAGATCTCTGATATTCTATTTTTTTACTTGAGTTTGAAGATATTTATAAATTTTGGACATTTGTAATGAAACACAAACTGAACAAATTCTCATCCATCCCCCAATTGCAGCTCATACAATTTATCCCATTTCTGATACCACTGTGTAACACATTATTTAGTGGTGATGGCAGAAGTAAGGGAATGAAATCATGACATTACGGTAGAGCAGTGCTTCTCAGCTTGGCAACTTAAAGATGTGTGGACTTTAGCTGGCTCCATGCTATCTGGGAAATTCTGGGAGTTCAAGTCCATACATCTTCAAGTTGCCAAGATTGGGAAACACTTCATTAGAGCGTAGACTAAAATATATTTGATATTATAGAGAAAGAGTGATCGAAGGACAATATTTTTTGGTTATATTAGTCCAGTCCTGATCAATGTAGTTCAAATTACAGGACATCCATAAGATGGAAGGTTAGAATTATCTCAGAGATTGGATCTTTAGATATTGCTGAAGTATTCTCAAATAAAATTGATTGTTAATAGAATTTAAGCCCACTTTTATACCAAAAATGGTACTTAATGATTAAAGATGAACACAATCTGATTCTACAACAACAGGAACAAAAAAAATAAATAACACACAGTTAAAACACAATGCAGATCACATTGATTTTAAAAAACACAGCACTTTATAAAGTAAAATAACTTCAATAGACAAAGCAGCCAAATAGCCAAATTAAAGGTGTCTTGGCTTTTCTGTGGTGTGTGGGGAGAAAGAGAGAGACTGAGAGAACAGAAGCTTGATGTTCCTTGGCAAGGAATTCCAGAACAAGTTGCTCATACATGCTATTTCATTAAAGCCATGATAAACCCATGTGAAGTACACGATGATAAGAGAATACATTAGCATTGCTAAATCCATAACTCAACCTTCTCTATCTTATGGGCCTTTCCATGTGTGAACTTTGAGAATTCTGCAGTCAACATGGTGACTGCTAGGAAATCTGGGACTTGAAGTCCATGGACCTGTGGTACACTGTGTTGGGGAAAATGACTGAAACTCCTTAAAATGGTTCTTTTCCCTGTTCTATAGGAACAATTGTGTTACCAAAACAGTAAAAATAGTTATTCTTTTTCCATGTAGCAAAAAGGAATTTGTACTTTTGGGTTTGTGGTACTTTAAAGTTCAATTATTTATTTAATGACACTCATAACTCAGTATAGAAGCAATGTGTTGGTCAGAGATAGAGATATACCTAAGGAATAATCCCACGGTGACTGAAATGAGCTTTGAATGTACTCCTGGGTAGCAGGGAGATGGCAGCTGCATGAAAGCAACTTATATAAAATGTTCAAAGATATCTGCTAAACTGATGGTCACTCAGGGACTGTTGAATGGTACATTTTAGATACAGTTACAAGTAGGAATGCTTGAACTTTTCATTTGATTTGATTTCAAAGTAATACAACTAGTAACTGCACCACACAGGCCAATGTGCAAGTCAGACATGCAGTTTTCTTCATCTCTGAATCTGAGAATGCAGACCTAGATTAAAAAATGTCACAAAAGGAATACAGTATAAATGTTGATACAATAGAACATAGAATATGTAGAAATGCTTGAGAGAAGATATGTTTTAAACATAAAAATATTTGATAGCATGGGCAATAGCACCCCAAAACTTTTCTGTTTTTAAAACTTTAAAATGACTTGTGTTTCTTTCTTCCTCCGGTTTTACAGAGAAATTTTTTTTCTTGGGTTGGGAGAACCTTAAACATAGTATATTTAAACAGGTAAACTAAGTTTGGAGCAGAAAGGACAGTTATCTTTGGCTTACCTTATCCCCAGCCTATAGTTGGCTGTAGCATTCTGATATTCCCTTCCCTCAATATTGTTATGGGGCATCCATGGAAGAGATGGGGGTGTAAAAGTTAAAATCACATCTCTCCCCTTTTTAATATGTGCAATGCAGGTGGGACTTTGATTGTGTGGACACAGCCACCATTCTCCCTTTTGAAAACTCACTGTCAACTGTGAATTCCCCAGATTGATTATATTTCATTGTTTTTAAGCATCTTTGTCATCTTCCATTTATATTCTCATTACTGTTTACATACAGCCAGAGAACTATATATGGCAGTATTAGATTCACAACATTTTCAAAGAGATATTCTAGAAATCTTCTGGAGTACAGAAGAAAGAAAGTACTGATAGCTGGTGTGTGTGAATGCCGGCGTAGGGAAGTTCAATCTGTAAGAATTCCAGAAACATCACAACTGGCATGTTGAAACCATGATGTTTATTAAGAGCTCTGTTTTTCAATTTATCATTTCAAAGGAGGCAAATAAAGGTTCTAAAAGTTAGCAAAGAATCCTGTCATTCACAGCAACTTTTATGAAAAATTTTGTTGCTAAAATATTTTCCTAGCAGCTCCAGAATTAAAAGTATAGAATCTCTTTAATATGGAGGAGAGTTTTATAACCTTATTATCAAAACCAGGCCACTGTTTCCAATATTTGGAAATGGGTAATAACCCAAAATATTAAAAGTGGTTCCCAGCAACCCAAAGATAAATATAGACATAAATAGAGGAACATAATAGCTTTTAATATCTGAGAGTGGATATAACATAAATCATAACGAAGCTAAGAAAATGGGTGAGTGGGTTACTTTAGCAGCCCTTCACTGAAACAACTATCATTTTATCTATATTTAAGTAGCATCTGAGGGACAAGTACTTCACATAACTAATACATCTCTGATATTCCAAGTCCTCATTTATTTTTTTCTCATCTTTGTTCAAAAGCTAAAAGCTTTCTATTAACTCTATGTATGGGAATAGAGATTCTTCCTATGCATTAATATAATGAATGACCTTGAGATTCAGTATTGAGAGATGATGTTGCCATAATTTTTAAAAATAGTGTTTTCACTTGGTTCATAGTTTTTGTTTTAAACATACAAACACACATAAAGCAGAAGGAGATAATTGTAATACAATACTCTTTTCTTCTCAGGTTGATGCCTATAAAATGTCATCTTAAAAAAAATAGGCTTTGTTCCAAGTATATTTGACCCAATTTCTTTGGCCTGTTTGTATTGTGAGGATCAATGAATGAATTTAGGTTCAGTCAAAAACACAGAAAGAAATCTTTAGACTGAACTTGAAGCACTTTGCCCAAGAAAACAAACACTCACCTCCACTACGAATGGAATCCTAAATGGTTTCTTGAACACTCTTCAAGTTTCTTAATCATTTAAGAAAGGCAACTCAATGGAAGGTAAGAATAATACAGTACTGTATGTGTTTTCCCCAAAATGGAAGCCACATCTCTATTTCTAACTCTATGCTTTCTTAATTGCAATTAAAAATAAATATGTTCATACACTGAAGGGTTTTTGTCTGTGATTTATTATATTGATCTATATTTAATTTTACACAATGCTTTAAATTTAAAAGTTTAAATGTTTTTGTTAAGATTTGCCTCAAAGGCTATCTTTACTTTGTGCCTTTGTTTTAGATTAACCCCTTTCAACTACATCTTTTGACTCGAATACGAAGTGTGCTCCTCTCCCACCTTTTTTCTCTTTTTCATTAAAAGTAAATAAAGAAATAAAAGTAAAGACAGACAGCTTCCTGAGCAAGACAACTTCCAGTTTCCTGAAAGCAAACTAACTGCAGCCAATATTTTACTACAAATGCACCTTAAGGATGCTGCAATCTTCTCCCATCCAAACATAGCTTCTTTGCTAAAAATGTATCTACTATAGGTTTTCCACAGTTGAATGTGCATAGAGAGAGTGAAAAGACGTAGTGCTAACTTTTAGAAAACAGGATCCCAAGAGAAAAAAAGACATTTTCTTCCGCAACGTTCTGGGTGTGAAGGCTCGCTTCTCTTGCTGACACCGAGAACGTGGCCATTCTTTCAAAGCTTTCTGTTTCTCTATTGATCATCACTTGGAGATGAGATTCTTCTCTTTAAGCTTTATAGCATGAAAGGCAGTGAAGACAAATACAAAATAAAAATGAATATATTTATTTTTATCCCACCTTTTTATTTTTACAAACAACTCAAGGCGATGAACATACCTAATATTCCTTCTTCCTCTTATTTTCCCCACAACAACAAGCACTCTATGAGCTGGGTTGGGCTGAGAGAGTGACCGGTCCAAGGTCACCCAGCTGGCTTTCATGCCTAAGTTGAGACTAGAATTCGTGGTCTCCCACTTTCTAGCCTGATGTCTTAACCACTAGATCAAACCAAGATGTTCTTTTCCAAAACATTCTCAGCCTATTGAAGAAAAAAACAAAATTTTGTTTTGTTCACTCAAAAACATTTGTGAGACTCCACACTAATATTTTGGGAGGTTTCAATAACAGTGAATACTTCTCCAATGTATGTTAAACCTCACTAAAAACAGCAGTTGATGTGATCCCCAAAATAGATTGCATCTCCACATATGTCCACCATCAGTATCCAAAAACTCACCAGAACAATCCGTAAACATAAATCCCCTCCCTTGATTTTCCTTTCTGACCAGTGGCAGCTGTAAAAAAAATCATTATGCAGAGAAAAAGAACAGAAATGGTGTGTATCTAAAATCCATGCAGACTCTTGGAAAGTCCATCTAAAGTGGCTGCCTCTCTTGAAATAATTTTGACATTATTTTTCAAAAGCAAAGCTCCTGTCACAAATATACATACATGCATACAATTTTTGCTTTGTTTGGTAAAATTTGCATGCATAATGATCTATCATATTTGAAAGCACGACTGGGCTAAATGCGAGAATCCCCTAAATAGCTGGGCATCCTTAAGCCCCATTGATTTCACTGACATTTACTCTCAGATAACTATAGGTAGCATCCTACATGAAACTCAACTTTATTCAATATTTATGTGCAATTTGGGCATACAAGTATGGGCATACAGTTTTGGATACTAGATTACCTCATTGACAAATATTATTTAGGAAGAAACATTAAATCTGGATCTCTTTGTCTCTCTTTTAAAGATCTGTTTATATTTTATGGACATGGGTGCGTATGAATTCGTATTCCTTCCTTTGGCTTGTTTTTGTTTTCGCTTTATGTTTTTTTAGCTCTGTATTTTTCATTTTTGTTCATGCGTTTTGTTCATAAAAAGGAATACAAATGCATGTGAGAAAAAGGGTTGTTCAGGAGGGAGACGGAAGCCATTTGAATACTGATTGACAATGGAGCTGATTTTATCTGGAAAAAAATGGATAACTAAGCCTCTGTTTAAATATGCTGCTTCATCAGTTCCCGAGGTTAATAAAAACCTGACTGAAGATACAGGTATTTGGAGCCATTGGATTAATTTTGACAACAGCACAAGGAATCTATTTGAAAGTTGATTTCTCCCCCTTTTGTTCATTGAGACCAGCAAAATCTAAGATAAAAAATGGCAGCTGTCCTGAGAGCACCTCAAGGCATGTCATTAAAATAGGAATTTGATCCTTCCTTTCATGATTATTTGGGACAATCAAATACAGAAAACCTGAAAACCCATCTTTTTTTTAATTGACATGCCTTTGACTTGGCCAATCTCTATTCTTCACTGGCCGTAAATATTTCAAAATCCCTTTAAATCACTCTGTCTGTGAGCATTAGGCCCTGAGTAAGATGCAAGGGATGCGTTTCTTTTTCATATTTCTCATTCCCTTCCTTTTTTCTCCGAGGAATGTCAAGAAAATACAAATAGCTTACATCTGTGTCATCAGTTTTGAGGGCCCAATTTGCTCCTTAGTATGTGTAATGAATGTGAATCTGCCAAACAACTGTGGAATAAAATTTGAAGAAATTGTTTCATTTATCGTAGCTTGTCTCTTCCATTAAAAATAGTTTTGGATGTTTATAATGTAATTCCTAGAGTACTGTAATCTTAAATTGATGTCTTACTGCCAAACAGTTTCTATAGAAGCAAGAAAATTACAATATTGTTAATGATGGTACTCCCGCTGCTACTGATATCTTTTGCATGACCCCCAATCATTGTTTCTACTTGCACTTCATTTGATAAACAGACAATGTTGCACAGAATGGCACATCCATCTACAGTATATTTCTGTGTTACTGGGACAGCTTATCTGAATTTGTTCAGGAGGCAGATTTGTCTCTGTCAGCAGCAACAAAGGGATTCCGAAGACATGCGCATGGAAAGCTGATTTCAGATTTTTTTTTTAAAAAACCACATCTTCATTATTCTTGTATTAATAAACACAAGAGAAAGAAAGGAAGGAAGGGAAGGTCATCTCGTTTGCAAAGCAGCTTGTTGGATGTCGACATCTAACGAGTCTAGTTTTGATAACCCTGCTAAGAATAATGCCTTGATCTGGAACTGATGCATAATCTTTGCCTTGAACCTCCACGTCCCTGTTGCTTGTTCTGGCTACTGAGTTATCACAACCTGTACAACAGAAAGGGAAAAAAATATTTGCAGTTACTGCTTCAGGCAGGCAGGGGATGTTGTGGTACCATATGTGCTACCCACTGGTTTTCTTTTCTCTCTCTGAATCCACAGAAGAAAAAAGAGTCAACAATAAGGACAAATTAGGCTACAAATGGTCAGTGAAAGTGGAAGAAGGTACGTCTGTGGCTCCAGCTACGTTCAACTTAACCTGTTTTAGTGAGTTTTAACTAAGGTGTTTATGTAGCTGTTTTCCCAGCATTGAATACACTTTCTAAACCATACAAACATGAGCTGCTGCCTTACACTAATCAGTAGGTAGCTCCTAAGGAGTCAAAGCAATGGATATTTCATATCATCTGTTATTTTGTCCTTTTAATTAGTATACAAAATGTAAGTTTGCATCATACACATATATAGATATGCATTTTGATTATGAATAAGCAAAAAGGAGGAGTAAATGTTATATATTTGTTAGATGTATATTCTTTGGAGAAAATATACAAATTTGAATTGAAGATACACACACACACAAATATAAAAAAGTTTGCTTTCTATGCCAATCCTTCCAGAGCTGGCAGGAGAAACCCTGAGGGCCAACCTGGACATTCTTTATCAGTCACCTTAGCAAGGCACATATTATGGAATTGTTCCAATTCTGCCAATGGACTTTTTTTACTTTTAGGGGCAAAATGTATGAACCAGTAAAAGGAACTCCCCATGGGCTCCCCTATCTCAGGCATCATCACAGAGCGGTTCTACAAACATTTGAAATGTGTGTGTGTTTAAGGTAAACCAATCCACATTCTGGTGAGGTATGTGGATGATACACAAGTAATCATAAAGAGGAATGATGCATGGAAATTTCACGAGATGTTTAATGCAGTGCTTCTGGACATACAGTTCACCATGGTGGAGGAGAGAGAGAGCAAGCTCCCCTTCCTGGATGTGCTCTAAATGTGCTTGTTTGCAGACAAGTGAATGGATCCCTAGAAACTACTGTAAATCTCAAAGCCTCCAATACTACACCGATTCTTGATTTTAATAGCAACCATCCCTTGGCACACAAGAAGAGCTGTGTGAGAGCATTATATGGGAGGCTGAGAACACATTGCAGCACTCAAGCAGCTAGGGAGGTTGAAGCACATTATTTGCAGAACCAGTTTTGGCAAAATGGCTACCCTTGGGCTTTTATCAACAGGTGCCTCTGTTACCAATGAAAAAGACTGTTGTGAGAGCACAATAAGGGGAAAGCCAAACTGTGTATCCCCTTCCATATATCAAAATGTATCAAAGACAACAGAGTGACTGATTTGGGAATTTAAAATTGGGATAACTCATCACCCTGATGAGTACCCTATATTAGTAGTTAGTTATATTTCTTGTTGCCCTTGAAGCAGTAGAGCTTCCTATTTTATCATTCACTTTAACGTTTTCAATAATATTCTGTAATTTACACTGATTTATATAGTGCTGTTTCCACTGTCCAGTTCCTTCAAATACCTTTGAAACCAACCATATGACTGTCTTTATTTCTAAAGAATTCTGAATATATCACAGGGAACACATAGGAAACAGAACGAGTCACTCATTGTTCTCCCACCAGCTGATCAACAGAAACATGCAAGAAATCTCATTCAACCCCTTACCTAAACAAACCACTACAGTTCCTGGATTAACAAAATCCCCTTACCCTCAACTCCATGCTAAGAAGAGAAAAAATACATTGCTCTCCTCCCCAAGTTTCAGTCCTCATTTATCAACCACAACTGGGACCACAACTCGGTCACTAAGTGATGTGATTGCTAAATGGAAATCTTGTGACCATGACTCTGCTTATAATTTTATTTCAGCTTTCCTTTTTCCCTCACTTCCTTGTCTTTTGGAAAATTAGCAAGAGAATGAATGTTTGTATTTTCATTCATCGGAGAGGAAAGGATTAAAAGAGAGTAAGGAGGAAGACAATGAGAAATATGTTAGTGTGAGCACCAGCTATCTGCCTGCTGGGCTTCTGCTCCCAGCCAGGAGGCAAATAAAAGCCAAAAATGTGAAGGTGGTTGAGCTTGTTAACTTGCAGTTAGCTTCTTTTGGGGAAGCACTGCGCTGTGCAGAAATGCAGCTCAGGAAGAGATATTTAAAGTAGCTCTCTATGAGGGTGGAGGGAAATAAAAAAGGAGTCAGGCACTAGAGAACAGTATTGACTGTAATGGCAAACACGTGACAGGGAGGGAGAATGAGAGAGAGGGAGAAAGAGAGACTTCAAAGGTTGTAAATAAGCGACTTAGTTTCAAAGTTATTTTTTTCAACATTGTTTAAATTTCAAACAGTAGCTGTCCTACATAGTCAGTAGGTGAGGTCTACCTTATTTCATTTATTTATTATTTTTTATTTAAATAAGTACTGGATGCTAGCAATCACATCACTTTGATGAAATATTTTCTATTTTTTTCCTCCAAAGTGTAAAGCGTTAAAGCTTAATGCTGCTCAGACCTGCAGGAATCTTCCACATTGAGTAAGGGAAAAAACTTGAGTCACCTGGAAAACCAGAAAGCACATACCCTATGAATAAAATGTCTCAAATTGCCATATCTTCCATAAAAGTTATAACATTCACAGACTCTGTCTGCAAGTGAAATTAGTTCTTAGGGTTCTTATCTTAGACAGAATAAATGCGACATGTTTTCTCAACCTTCCTTGTTGGCCTACATGTAAGGGAAAGGGTAAACCTTGATATTTCTAAAATGGAATGGCACTTCTTTGAATCCTCATTTTAAGAGCACTCCATGATCAACATGTGAATGGCATCCCTGATTCATTTTTTTCCAAGAACACTGGCTTTTTTAGCATTGTGAAGGCCAAAATATTTCTTCCCTTTACAGAGCCATGTGTGAGAAGGAATGTGGTTGAAATTTTGAACACAGAGAAGTCATCTGAAGTACCCAAATTGTTTTGTGGGGCTGCAGATTTACACTGAATTCTCAATGCATCAAGCATGGCTCACTCTCTGAAATGGGAAAAATCACATTCTAGACCTGTCAGTTTTAGCGGATTTTAAGCTATCATAAAAATAACATGAGAAATTTTATATTATTTTTAAAAAGTGTTGGGAAGATACAGTGCCAATCATTAAGCAAGGCATTCTACAGAAAACAATTCAAGTTCCTTCAATCTTAAATTCTTCTCTCTCTCTGTGTATTGTGTGCATACAATGCATCCAC
>JANHZU010003231.1:27948-42953 GCA_032468055.1 Acrochordus granulatus
AATAGAAGTATTGGACTAGATCAAGGACAAAATCAGTTTTTAAATCATTTCAAGTTTTAAGCCCAGTTCAATGGAGATAACTGCCGAAGGAGAAATAGCTGAGAGATACCTGGCAGATGTCTGATACTGCTTAAGAATAAAACCCTCTGGACCATTGTTTGGGAGTAAACAGTCAGTCCATTTTTCAAAGTCAGAGATCTAGATACCCAAACAATTGCTGTGATGATTATTTTTCCTAGCTGTTGAAGAAATTGAAGAATAGTAATTGGATTATGTTACAAATAATATTTGATGTATAGTTCATTTGAATAAGAGTAGCTGGTAGGAAACTGATTAGAATTGCATGGAGAATGAACTACTATGGAGAGTTATTTCACGTCATCTGCTGCTTCATGAAGAAATCTGGTATATGCAGATTAGAAGGATGACAAATTCCTTTTCTTCTGCAAAGAGAAATGTTCGCTTTTTCTTCTCCTTATACTGCATTTCTTCACGCAAACTACTTTCTATCCTTTCTATTCCACTTCAAAATTTGCCCTAACACTAATACACTATCACATTTTCTTAGACCCAATTCAGTTTTTCCTTGTTGCATAGCTTTCTTCTACAGTCTGAATCAAACTGTAAAAGAAATCAGATCAGCATAAGCGCAGGACAAGGGAATTCTAAATGGTAAGGAGGGAAATGTTGGAAAATTGATGTAAGTAATTTTCAATTTAGTTTACATCCAGCATAGTCCTAGTTAGTTACCATATCCATATAGGAAAAAGCACACATATACTGCTCAGTGCAGTTGGCAAAAAATAGCTTAACGGTAATTTATTAAACATCAGCAAACATCACAAATAGTGAACTGACAGAACCAGGATGAAAGGCAAACAGAAGGAGAGACATGGAAAGAAGGAGGGGGACAGGGAGAGAGATGAACAAGGGACTATGATCCCTGTCTAAAATTGTCCCAAAAATGTCAAAAATAGGCTTTCTACTTTTTTTTTAGTTTTTCGATAATGAAAATGGGTTTTATAAAACCTGGAAGAAAATCTGACATACATATATTTAACCCATCCACAAACATTAGCTGCAAAAAATGAAATCCAATATCTCAGAATAGACACATTGAATAAAGTGCCCAGTTCCCAAAGAAACACTTAAAAGACAAATGTTATATAATTTATTTTGCTGCAAGCAAACGCATTCACCCATTAAAGAAAATTCATGCTACCAATTGATCATAAACAGTTCCCCTCTGCTAATGTATTCATAATGAATAAATAAATAGACAGGACAAAGTACTAATGGAGTCTTAGACACCTCTGTGAAGGAAGTACCCCACATTAAGTCTCAATATGAAACATGTTGTTCTATTATATTGTATGTCTATATTCAAGTGAGGATTGAAGAAAACTGAGGAGCCATAAAATTCCTTAGCTTCACAATGACTTGTTTTTGACTTTAGACCTAAAGAATTTCTAGTCCTTTCTGAAATCTGAACTTACTGCAAAGCTAGAAAACTACACAGATTATATTAAAAAGAGTTTACATTAGCGCTTTTAATCATGGGAAGATAACCTTAGGCCAAGAAGACATACATAAGGTACTGGGGGATTTTTATGAATTAGGTAACTTGGGATTTATCACACGCTGAGACCTCAGTTGAGTCTTCTTGGGCTCCTGATCCTGAAGATGTGACAGCGTCAAAAAGAGATAAACTGTGTCATCAAGGAAATGTTGCTTCAAACCTCTTCCTAATTTCTTGTAATGAATTTGAATCAGTTTTTAATATTTTAAATGACTTCTTTTTAAAAATAATTGAAAGGGAAAAGAAAATAGAAGTTATTGTGTATTTCTGCCCTGCCAGTATATCTGAATGTAGTGGATATGTTAAGTGAATAACTTATGACAGTCATTTGCCTTAATTAATTGTGAGATTGATACACTACTCTCTAAGATAAAACTTTATTTTTTAAAAAAATGGTCCTAATCTTCTATTAATAAAGAATAAAAGAGAAAAACAAAAGTGTGATATCTTTTACTATCTCAAAAACATCAATTAATAATCAATATATAACCAAGATGAGACATAGGAAAATCAAGAACATCAGCTCCATTCAATTGATTTCAGGAAACAGCTACAATTAATAGCTGTGTCCCACAAACCAAAAGATGCTATAAATTCTTGAAGCTCAAGATTGCAAATAGCTCACTGAAGCACAAGTACTTTACAGATCTTAATGTAGCTTAGTCTGTAAAACATCCTTGGAGGGGCTCCATTACCTCTCATGGTTACTTGTTCTGCTATTAACTTGTTATGAGAATAGTCAGGCTGTAGAACAAATTACAAAAGGAAACTCATCAATCAGAGGTAGCTTTGATTAAAATCTTGCCTATAGTATCCACTATTTCAATGGTGTCCCATAATTCCCTAATTTATAGTCAATAGAAGCTAACACTGAGTAACTATAAACATGCATAAGGATAAATTAGAAAGCAATTAAAAGTTAGAGCTGAAATTCAAACACTTATATTTTATATATAATAAGCACTCAGCAAATTGTCAAAAAGTTGTATTATCCACACCAGTGACCAAATTTCTTTTTAGCTGCTTATTGTTGTGTACGATGTCAATCTGAATAGAGAAAGAGTGAAAACTCAATTCCAGATGGCCATTTCTGCTGCAGTTCGGTATCCAAACATCACGTCTTACAATAAAATGTTATCAGTGTGGGAATATGGGGAAAGAGGAAGCTTCAGAGGAAGGGTTCAGTAACTTTCATCTTTCCCAATCTCAACACATAAACTGAATTAAATAACTGAGGATTGAATGAGACACATTCAGTTCAATTAAAATTAAGATTTCCTAATCTTAGGAAATCATTATTTTATTCTGTTAGTGATGCATATCTTGTAGCCAAAAATTAAATGAATGTCAACATATATGTAGTAGCCTGCCATTGTTTAACCTCTCTCATATCCTTTCATGTTTATTTACATTTTCTTCTGCAATTTCTGAAAGGCTTGTTAGATTTCTAGATGCAACAATGTGAACTTCATTGGCTGGTGAGTTTCAGTAAATTTAACATATAAACTGAAAACAAAATATTATTTAAGAAGGCTGCACTTCAAAGAACAGAGCCATAAATCTGGAAGACAAAAATCTAAATATAATTTTAAATAACTTTGATGCATTAACTTTATTTGGGCTTCACTGAAATATCTATTCTAGATTGTGATCTAAATATTTTCTTTATACTGGTAACTGTAAGCAGACATAAAAAAAGGTAAAGGAGACCCTGCCAGTCGTGACTGACTCTAGGGTGCGGTGCTCATCCCCGTTTCCAAGCCAAAGAGCCAGTGTTCATCCTGGGATGGCTCCGTGGTCATGTGGCCAGCATGACTGGATGCCTTAAGGCACACGGACACTGTTACCTTCCTGCCGGAAGGGGTGGTACCTATCTATCTACTCGTGCTCGCACGCTTTCGAACCGCTAGGTGGGCGGGAGCTGGGGCAGAACAGCAGGCTCTCCCTGCTGCATGGCAACGCTGGGTCATGATCCCAGGCCACCGACTTCCAGCCAGGAAGCTGAGCTCTTAACCACTTGTGCCACCGCACCCCCTGTTGAGGACATAGCTTGAGGTCATTTTTGCTAGTGATGTGGAGTAGATACTTTCAGGATTATTTTGAACTGCGTGAGCAGGAAAAGAAAGAATAATAGCAAGATTGCCATTGTCATACAGAAAGTAATCCATTATCATAAGAGCCTGTCTTCTACCTCTGTGGAGATACTTGTGGGTTTTGTAAGAGTCTTAAATATATTTTCTGTTGAAAGGCAGGAAGCACGGTGATGCAGTAGCTTAATGATGCTGGACCTGTCAACCAGAAAAGGGCAGCTCTCTTGCTGTTTGAGTTGCAGCACTGCATGACGGAGTGACCTCCTGTCACTTGCGTCTAGCTTCTGCCCACCCAGCAGTTCGAAAGCATTGTGAGTAGACAAATGGGTACCACTTTGATGGGAAACAGACCATGTGAGGAGAAGTGGGAGCCAGCACTGGTTCTGGACTGGATGTGTGGCAATGGCTAGAGCAGTGGAAGACCCAAACAGAAAGTTCTGAGTGCAGCTAGTTTGGGGGGGATAATTGTATAATGTAATAGCAAAATGTAATTGCTAATCTATTGTGAGCCACTGAGAGTCGCTAGAGATCGGTGACATATAAATATGTAAGTTAAATTCAATTAATTTTACTCAAGATGATTCAGGTTTCAACTTAAAATCCTAGAAGAAGCAGAAGACATATTTGGTAATTCAGAAATTCTCAATTCTGGGTCAAGTTCACTTAATTTAGGACCAAAACCAAATTGATGAAACACATACAAAAATTAAATATAAAGTAATGATTGCAGATCAGCTCCAAAAGTTACTGGAAGAAAAATACATTTTTGAATACGGGCTTGGTAGCTCTGTCTGGACTCCTAAATCTCCTTCAAATTCTTTCTATCATAATCTGAACTCCATGAAATACATTCTGTTTCTAAGCAGTGTTTTTAAGCAAATTATCCTTGTTAAGGAAGCAGTATATTTCAAGGGTCTGAAAACCAGATTTCCTTCCTCTGTTTGAAAATCATACTCCACAGTAAGGATGAAATGTTGTGTTTTTATCTTCCCTTCCACAAAATTTGAGAAGCCAGTTAATGGCACTCAGAATTTGTGCAATCTGCTATTATTAAAAATAATTTCCTTCACCCAAATTGATGTAAGGTGTGCTGGCTGATAAAAGATTGCCAGCACTAACCTAATTCATATTCAGACACAAAGCCTATTGACTCTGAGTATTGTGAAGTCCATTATAGTGAGTGCTGTCTTGATGTCATAGCTTAAATGTGAATGTCACAGCTGGATAGAATTTTCCACTGAAAACCTGCAATGGATAGTTCTCTGGGGTTTAAGCTGTCCTATAATTTAGCTTGTGATGCTAAGATTACTGAATTCAATGCAGATGTTGCCTGGAAAACTACAAAGCCTTGTTCCTCATCATCTGAAAAATGACATGATTTTGATAACTCTAAATCCATGACTTGGTCTTTGAAGTTTATTTTGTTTGGGATTTGAGTTTTTTTTATTGCCCCTTGGTAGCATTACTGATCTCAAGCCTTTTGCCTATATGAATTGATCTCCTTCAAATCAACTTCTAATGTACGACTTCTAATATTATACAATCAATGAATTTGGGTGTGTGTGTCGCAATATGTAGAGGTCTCTTACATACAAACTCTGCACCCTATAATTGAGCTATAACACTGAAAATATATTGTTCTTGTGCTAGAAATGAACGTCTCAGGAAGAATAGCAGGAGGGAGGTGGTGAATTGTAAATAATGTGGTACTTGTGTGATGAGGGAATCTCTGATGGGGCATAAAGGGTATGTATCTACAGAAGTGCTTTCATATTCAGGGCTGCACAGATTGCATTTGATTGAAACAGATGATTGAGTTACTGTGGATTGCATTTGATGGCAAATGCAGAAGATTGTCATACATTGTGCTTAAAGAATGCGGGTTGCTCACTGATTTGTGAAGAATGACAGAGAAGAAGAAGCTGAGGATGAAAATTATGTTAGCTGTGCTGATCCCGATACAGTTAAGGAATGTAATCACACAATGGTTATCAGGAGTGTCCAAACTTGGCAACTTTAAGATATGTAGATTTCAATTTTCAGAATTCCCCAGACACAGCATAGCTGGCTGAGGAATTCTGGGAGTTGAAGTCCACATATTTTAAACTTGCCGAGGTTGGACATCCCTGATGTACAGCATTTGTATTGGTTTTGGTATGAGGTATTTTGGGTTATTCTGATCAGTAAGGCTACTATAGGTCTTCTGGAAATGTATCTGTGTCACAAGGATGGCTTCCAAATAACATAAGCTCAAAAAACTGTGTCACTGCAGATCATAGCATTTTAAATTCAGAAACATGGCCAGTCAGAATCTGCTTTAGAAAAGAGGATTGTATCTTTAAGGTGGAAATAGGAACACAAAGGATTGCAAGTGTACTGGAATAGCAGAGAAAAAGTGGCTGGTTGCTTTGAACTAGAAAGTGATTATGAAGACTAGTTACAAACAATCCTTGACTAAGGATAAATTAAAATATAGACAATTCAGATTTTGTATTTCCTAATTTCTCCAAACTCTGACTTCCTGACATCCTGCAGTTATGCAACGTTTATCTCTGACCCTAATGAAAAAGGGAATGTTTAACTCTGTTACATAAAGCGCAGTCTCCATTTTTCTTATTTTCCAGCTTACCTCACAGTGCTTACTCATGAAGTCTTAGAGTGAGTCCTTTTTTGCTCTTAACCCTCAATATTATTTTAACTAATCTACGGTTGCATTAGATTTCACTTTTATTTTGGCACAATCCCAAATGGAATCACCCCTCCTAGCTTTCATCTATGGTGGGAGAAAATCTCACAGGTACTGCATATCCTAGCTATAATCTGGCTCATATATTCCTTTAACAGTATTTATGAGAATCATGCACAAGAAATGCTTATAAACTGACTAATCTGGCCTCTCTATCCATAAGAATATATACATGAATATGTGCATAATCCAAGCTAAACTGGCCATAAGACAGCTGAAATAGATAGAAGCCACACTTTTATTAATCTAAAATTTCCATAATCCCTTTGTTGGCACATCTCCATTTGGATTGGCAATTTAACTTAAAATGCACTTTTACTGTGTTCTTATTCATTGTGATATAAGAAACAATTACAGATAAATTCTTAAAATGTGTTCTCAGCCATTCTGCCTAACACTGATGACTAAAGGTAGATTTGAAAAATAATGCACTATGTTTAATAAGCCTAGTATGTTTAAATCCAATCTTCTGAAAGACAATATGTGAGCACTAAAAAAAATCCAAATCATCAGTTCAAGTTGGAAGTTGGATTTTTATTTTCTATGTCACGTGTGCACAGAAGAATTACAAGTGACGAAAATTATCTATTCAGATCAGAAAACTGGACTGAATCAAACAAGGGATTGGGGAAAAGTGATGGAACAAAGAGTGCTCGCCAGCACGGCGTTTTCTTCTATCCTCCCCTTTTGAATGAACTTAAACCCCCTTTAAATTGGGGACAAGATTCAGAGTAGCATCCTCCTCTATATTTTTCAGCAACAGCCCGCAGAAGTGACTTTCTTGGTTTCAGCAGTTTCTCAGCCTCTACGTTTAGAGGCTACTTGTACTCTGAACTTCAATTCAGTGCTGCTCTCTTCTGTCTTTTAAACCAAGTCGGTGATATTTCATGATTATTTGCGGCACAAATAATGACGCACACGCACAGACAGCTTTTTTTAAAAAAGAGAGAAATTTGATATGTGAGCTGGCATCACGGCACGCAGGATACAACATTCATAGATTCTCAGGGATTCTGTGAAGTAATTTTCAAGCTGGCCTGATCCTCGTATAATTAAAAAAAGAGAGAGAAATCTTTGTAACCAGGAGGCCTTCGGCTGTCGATCAAAGCTACCTAGAGAGAGTGGTAGGATTCAGGGCTTACTCAAATGAGTGGTGAACTCTTTGGGGCCCGGCATCATGTGACATGCTTCAGGGCAGGATGATCTGAATCTAATATGTATTGATTCTTGAGCTTCCTTGCTGGGAACTAATTAGAGAAGCTTTAACGCTCTCTGCGCGTATCGGCATGCGTGGGTCTGTGCGGGCGTAGTAGATTTGAATATCTGGATGCTTTCAAAAATCGCATTTATCTATGAGAACCGTTCCTTTCGCTTCCCTTCATGATTTAACTGAAGCATTACCGTAGCTTCTTGCTTCCGATCCTCTCCATAAGCAAGCGGGAACCGTGCAAGAGAAATGCCATTAAAAGCAGCAAAATGAATTCGAGACTAACCTCCACCACAGTTGCGGATTTTCTCCTCTCCTGCGCGATGCTGCTAATAAGTGGGCTAGACATGTCTCAGAAAAGGGGAACGCTCGACTCTGGTTAACTTTCTCTGCAACCCTGCAAAGGATGAGTGAGGGGGTGATTGCATTCTGCCGCTGACAACTCTGAATTCTTTGCGGGGAGTAAATCTGAGGCTTTCAACAAAGGAAAAACTTTTAATGCACTGGTTAAAAAAAGAGACCCCTCCTCTGTTATCTTGTATCTCGCAACAAATATTTTGGAATGCAAGATTGGTCACCGCACTCAAGTCGGGAGCGACTGATGGGGGCCATTAATGCGTGTTAATGGCAGTCACAATGTAACAATGTTCTGATTTTTCATTTGTCGTGTGGAAACTTTACTGCAATGCGCCCTGCCAAATTGCACATATTAATCATTTCTTCCACCTTAGTTGTGGTCCATTTGCGATAAATGGAGGCTTGGAGGCATTTAATTAAGGATATACTTTGAGGGACATTTCATTAAGTTTATGTTCAAATGTGTGAGCGTGTAAGCATCAGGCAGGCCTTTTTCACAATACACTGTATGTGAATTTGTATAGATTTTGTGGGTGTTTTGCGTTATTTACAGATCCCCTCCTTTTTTTTTTCTATCCCAGTTGAGACATAGCATTATAAACCAAATATTTTCTTACCTGGACTAAAACAAACAACCACCCAAAACATCTTCGCTGAAAATGTGTAACTGGCTAATGAAGATTTTGCAAACTGTTTGTAATAAATATGCAATTTTACCACTTGGTTTCTATGAGCTCAGATCCTTTTGTTTTTAAACAACTCAAAGTAATTCAGGCTCAGTGAATAACAAATGTGATTTCCTAAAAACAGTTTTCTGACTTTGCAATACTCTCTTGGAATATATACTATACTTCTTAACTGGCATCAATAGAAATTTTCATGGGAAACATAACAAAATGGATCATTTAATAGATGCCCCAATCTCTCCATCCATCCATCCATCCATCCATCCATCCATCCATCCATCCATCCATCAGCACAGCACATGATGTTTTTACTTTATTATGGTAATTATTTTAGGATGATTTCAGAGCAGGAAGCTGCCACCCACACAGCAGTGCTTAATTACTTTAGACTTTGGCTTGCCAAGTGAAAAATAGGCCACCCTATTCGAATGGCTGAAACGATGCTTGTTGTCATTTAGGTTGAAATGCAACATGACATTACAAGAGAATCATGGGAGAGAGATTGCAAAATTCCTTCCTCCGAAAAAAAAAAAGAGAAAGCAAAAAATGTCCAAAATGTAATGGGTGGAGGAAAGAGCCTAATGGATACAACAAAACTGTATTTTCTCAGCCTGTATTATGAAGCGTTGCTTTGCACACAGAAAGTTTTTCTTTAACAAGTCCACGGCACCTTTCACTGCCAACTGAAGTTGTTACAGATAAATGGCTTTGCCTGTGTTTGGAAAGCATAGAACGGGTTAGGACAAATAGCTGCAAAATTAAAGTTTAAATAATGAGAGTGAGAGAACATCGAACCCAGTGGATATAGTAATTAATGAAAGCTTTGATTCAAGTGCTTACAGACGCGAGTTATTTGCCTGTCGTTTCTCAACAGCAGGATAAGAAACAGCAGCCTAAACATCGGGAGAAATGTGTGTGTGATCATGCGCATACATCTATATACGTATTTCCTTAACTATTTGAAATATGGTTCTTTTTTTGGGGAAAACCATATCAATCTGCAGAATATTATATATGTGCATTCTTGAGAATGTGGAACAATTGATGCACAAACTAAAATAATTTGTGGAAATAAAAAAATGTGTACAGGAATTCCATTATCTTATATTTCTCTTCCTACCATCTCATTTGGCATCCGATGTGGTTGATAGCTATTTAGTAAGGCTGTTTAATTATGTATTTTTTAACAACATATTCAACAAACCGAGCAATTTTTTTACAAGTTTCCTCGTGCCAAATCTTCATATAGTATCAGTGTTTTTTTAAGAGACTCTGTAGTCTTTTTTTATTGCCTAACATAATAATAAGCTAGATTTAAAAAAAAAAATCAAATGGATGGTATTTTTAATTTACAACCCCACTGGATATATTTGCCTGTGCTAAGTAAAATTTGGAGATGCATCCCTTGCTGTTCTCAAGAAAATTTTGTATGCCAGATCTAGATGACAACAAAGAACTAATATTATTTAGACCTCTTTTTGCCATCTCATTATCTGTCCAGGTTTCTGCAACCCAAATCTGATGTCCTTAATACTTTGTGACCTGAAGTCCCTCCTTGTGATTCTTGTTTTTTTTGTTTTTTTTGGGTAGCTGATTGGAATGAATATTTGAATAATTTAGCATGATATGAAGTTGAAATACTTGCTAATTCAGCCTGACTGAATGTGGCCCAACTGGCTTTAATTCTGCTTTATGAATATAACTGTTTTATGAATAATAAAGATTAATGTAGGATTATATTTTCAGGAAAGAAGTCTTTTTAAGCAGTGCAAAATTGATCATATATCTTCAGAACCCTACTTCTGAACTAGTTATTCTCCTCAGTGTGCCAAATTACTGTGTCTCTTGCTCTGGATCTATCACACGTTTGAAACTATTTTCAGGTTTTAGGAGAGATGTGTCAAGAACAAAGGATGATTTCTGAATAGCTTCTGTCTCTATTTTTATGGGAGGAGAGGCAATTGCTGGTCCACTAAAGCTTCAAAGCAAACATATATGCAAATTAAACATATATACAAAGCATGGATAATTTAACAATATTGGTAAATATCATAAAGGAAGATTTGTCATCAGTTCAGATATTTTGGACTTTTATCAACCTAGGTTTATTGAAAGTTAATTATAAAACATCTGGAAAATATCAAGGTTGCCCATTCATGGCTTAAGTTTATGAACCCCTTATAAAATTCCTTGAAGTCCAGGAAAGGCTATCATTAGCAGACAGTAAGAGGCAAAATCATGTCTGTGACTAACAATGAATTATTGAAGGCTACCTTAGGAAAACAAGGAGAAAAAAAATGGAAGAGGGCTAAATGGCAGAGAGATGGAAGAATAAACAGAGAAAAAGCAATCAGTCTGACTATATTAAGAGGAAGAGAACATACAGGAAACATTCAAACTAAGAAGGGCAATGAGCTGGAGCGCCAAAGATGAGGAGAGGCGGCTGAAGAGAGAGAGAGACTGAAAGGAAGCAGAAGAATCTTTTGTCAGTAGGTGACGAAAATCCAAAATTGGAGGCATCAGAAATTCCTTGTGGTGGAATGTAGTCTGAATTCCTAGGAGGGAGTGGTATGATACAAATGGCTGCTTTAGTTTGGCAATATTTCTTTCTATAGGTGAGGAACCATAAAAGAAATTGCTTAGAAATAACTCTGCATGTCTTTCTTTGTTTTTGGAGCCTGACATTCCTAGACAAGTTACTGTATATGCTAAAAAGAACCTCATTTTGACGCTGAGAGAAATGTACAACTCTCCATATACAGTAGGTAGCAGGTGAGCAGCTCTACCCGTTTATAAAAATCATGCTTGTGAGATGAGTCTCCCACTTATTGAACTGTATACATAAAGGTTTCCAGGAATTGGAATCTTGATAGTGCAAGAAAGGGCTGCTCTCTGCTACTCAAGTGGTGAGTTTTATACTTTTCAGAACTCAGGCAACCATATGGAACTCCAAGCATGTGTCAGACAGCAGAAATCCAGGGCCAGGTGTGCGGAGAAAGAGTGTGTACATGTGGAGTTATAGGGAACAGCAATTCCAGATAGGTTTCCTTCAGGTAGAGTAATTACAGTAGTCACAGTATTCAGATAATAATAATAATAATCTTTGGTGGCTCAACTTCTTTGCCTTGCTTTTCTTTGTCTGTAACCTGAAAGATTGAAACAATGGAAATGTGCCTTTATTTATATGCAGCCAATTATAACAGCTCCACTTTAATTCCTGCCTTCCAGGTTGCAATATGGCATCTGTGAACAGTTGTGTAACCTAAACAGTAATTTGGCAACATCATCTGCAGGCAACCCCTTTGGACTTTTGAGCAAGATGCTTGTGGAAGAGCAGTGGATGATCATTGAAATCACACCCATAATCAATCCATTGGCTGCCAACATTCCTCTTTAAATATTTTAGCTATAATAAGAGGAATCAATACACCTTAATATTGCTTTATTTCCATAATATTTTGGAATACTACCCACCTCTCTGGTTGCCTGTTTTACAAGGCATCCAGATCTCTGAAAGAGACATGTTGGAAGCATATTTCCCCTTTTCAGTTTTGCAGAAACTTTTCAAACCAGAAGAATGCAGAGAAGCTTTTTAGAATAAATCTAGTGACCCTGGGGAGTTTACAAATACTAGCATATTAATATACAGCTAAAATAATAATAAAAAACACCATGCTGTTAAAGATGTTTAGTATTATCAGCTCACTGCAGGAGTTTATTAGAAACTCCTGCTTTCTTTTATTAAAATTTCAATTGGCTCAGTGAATGAGATCCTATGTTAGTGTCATAAAGTGAGAAGCCAGAAGGAGAGGATATTGGCATTTAAACGTAGATTTCATTTTGAAAATATTTTGTCTCATGCTAGAATATTATATATTGCAAATAAGCAGGGTGCAGTGAGTGTGAGGAGTGGTTTGAATACTTTCCAGATCTGTCAGTTTCATTATTTTATTGTTGTTTTGCAGCATATTGTTCTATCATTTTATTGTAGCAGTTTATACCTTTCACTTTGCAATGCTTCCCCTGAGTTTCAGTACAAAAGGATGATCGAGTTCAGTATGATTCTCTTGGAAATGTGCTTGACAGAGTTCAAGTCTCAGGGATGGGCTCAGAGGGTAATCTGAGAACCTCTGAAGGTCTCAGGTTATGAAGAACAAGACTCAGTTGTGTCGAAATGTGGGAATAGTATTGTGTGCATTTTCCATGAAGGTAGCCATGTTCATATATTGCTGCAAATATATTACACTTTTCTGGCATCTTAAAGGATAACAGATTTATTAAAGGCATCAGCTTTTATGGACTATAGTTTTTTCCATGCATCTGATGAATTGGATTGTATCTGTTAAAGCTGTTCCCCTTGGAACAAGAGGATTTTTTCCCATCAGTTTTATTAGCATTAGAATAGAATCTAAGTGAAGAACTTCTTCATATGTTTTGAAGAATTGTGAATAAATAGACGTAGTGCTGTGGGAAAGGAGGCAGGAGGAAGCACCAGTATCATTTTGAGTTTTTGTTTCCCTATGTGCTTGTAAGCTCTTTCCACACCTTGTAAAGGATGAGTCTTATCACCCTGTGATGTTCTTCTACGTCCATAAAACTATACATAAAATATATACCTCTTGACATATTAGTTCCTCTTGACCTATTAATTAATTAAGGCACAGTGGTGCAGTGGCTTAATGACACTGTAGTCATTGACTAGAAATGGTGGTGCTCTAGTGGTTCGAACCGCAGCACTGCGTGACAGAGTGAGCTCCCGTCACTTGCCTCTAGCTCCTGCCCATCCAGCAGTTTGAAAGCATTATGAGTAGACAAATGGGTACCACTTTGGTGGTAAACTGGCTGCATGAGGAGAAGCGGGAGATGGCACTGGTTCTGGACTGGAAATGTAATGAGGGAGCAGCGGAAAGCCCCAGACAAAACAGGAAGTTCCAGGCATGGCTGGTGGGGGGAGGGGAGGAATAATTGTATTATGTAATTGTAAAATGTAATTACGAATCGATAATGAGCTGCTGAGAGTCACCAAAGATGAGCAGCATATAAATATGTAAATTAAATTAGTTGTCTCAGTTGGGATCAGTGTACTGTTTGTACTTGGTGCCTTAGATAGGATTGGTTTACAGCTGAAGGATGTGCCCTAGGTAGTCTCTAGGGTCAGAACATCCAAACCTAGGCATGCTTAGCAGGGCAAACTTGTGATTTAAAGTTTTGATTCAAGAACAGTTTGATTGGATCATCCCTTGGAACTCTATGCTGTATCCATTCATTGTCAAATTGAATCAGGTATTTTTCAATCAAAACAGGGGGGACTTCAATGTATATGTGCACATACCCCTTGATCAAGTAGCGAAATTTAACTGGAGCTTTGTGGATTGGATCACTGCCTCCAATGTTTAGCTTCAGTTTGATTGTCATATCATATATCTTCATGTCATATTCTACAGCCATTTGTATACCAGACTTACTCACCAGACACCCATAATTATCATTGTGCTCTATTATTTTTCTGAAATATCCAAGTGAACCAAGTAAAATTAACCTTACAGTATTTCTGTTAGACATATGAGACTGTCCAATGAATTTTCTGGCTCTGCAGGGATCCTCATTTCAATATTCTTAATCTGCATTTGGTGCTTTTTCTGCTATGCTAAAATTGTGCTGTCTGTGCTTAGTCTAACATTATTAGACTACAGAAAATGAGCACTTGAAGTTAAACTGCAATCACTCTCACTTAAGATAAAGGACAAAACATCTCTATCTTTACTAGTTTACTATTTAGGTTATATTCTCTTTGTTAGTTTCATTTATGGAACTGCAGGGCTCTGTGTGTTTAACTTATAGAGATCTGTCAGAAACCAAAGGTTGGAAATTTGCTTACGTGGATGACCTGGCCCTAGTAGCCCAAAAGAAGCAAGTGGAGGATGCTGACAGCTCCCATACAGAAGATTTAAAAGTTTTTGGGAAGTTCTTCCCAATTGGAGACTTACTTTAAGTATGAATAAAACGGAGACAATGTGCTACCATCTCAGCAACAAACAAGCAAAAAAAGCCCCAAAGGTATTTTTTAATAACAGCCTGCAAACCCTTATCCAAAATATCTCGGTGTAACGCTGGATCAAACCCTCTCCAATAAAAAAAGAGCATAGAGAACATTATAGCAAAAATTAACATTTGAAACAACATACTCCATAACTTATGTGGAACTAAATGGGAGCCTCTATAAACATCAGCACTGAGAGTGCTGTGCTTTGTAGCTGAGTATTGCTGTCCCATCTGGATGAACAACCTGGATGTCGGACTGAATGATACAATGCGAATAATAAGTGGGTGTGCTGATCAG
>JANHZU010003231.1:74712-86556 GCA_032468055.1 Acrochordus granulatus
CTGGTTAGTTTGCTCTATTTCTGCTTTATATCGTGTGTTAATCATGGTTACTTGTTTCAGATATTAGGGACAATCATATCTACATCAAATTCCATTGAAAATGATTTTTTGGTGAATATTTTGGGGGGCATGGAAAGGATTGTCCAATTTTCTATTGTTTTCAATGTGAAACCTCATTTCACCTTAAGAGCATTTCGCGCGAAGAGCGTTCTTCCGGAACGGATTAGTCTCGTCTTGTGAGGCTCCACTGTATTTCAATCTTGTTAACCTGAAATGAAACATCTGTTTAAGAGAGAATATTCTGAATTTCAAATTGATCCTAATGAAGATGATATCATTTATCATAAGGAAAGCAAACCTCTGCTTCAAGATCTCGTTATAAATATAGGTGACCACATGGAATTCCATGTAACTTGCGATAGAGTTGGATTCCTCCTCACTATCTCAGTACCATTTATTCTTCCTGAAGGCTAAATTATGAGGGAAAATCCATAATAGACAAAATGAATAGTAGAGTTGATGTCTTGGGGGACTTTCTTATCATGGCAAACTACAGGCCAAAGATTACTTTCCTGTAAATCACTTTCAGCAAAGTCCTTTTCTAAGATTTAATGATTTCTTTTGCACTATGGATAACATTTAGTCATCTATTTTCCCTGCCTAGAAAACTCCTTTTGATTCTGTCTGCAATTTTCTTTGCTTTTCTCCATCCTGAATTTCTTGGATTAAGATATAAACACCCTAAAACTCTGCAGATACATTTGTGAAATCACTTGAAGGAAAATGTAGTTTTTACAAAACTTGCCTAATTGATAGCTTGCACTTAAATCTGGATCATACAGGAACAAATTTAAAAGTATTAGTTCAGATATAAATCCTGAAGATAAATATCTTTTCTGAGGTGTAAGAAGAATATACTTGTTCTTATTTTCTGTCTTTGGTTCTTTTATCAGCCTATATGCAGATATGGAGAACTATTTACTTATATTCTTCTAAAATAATTCCTGACAATTACGTATCAAATTAATTGCAAGAAAATCTACATGGATTTCTATCAGTTATTTTTTCTGTCATTTGCATGCATTTTATATGCCTCTCTCTTTTCATAATGCATAGATTTGTGGATAACTTTCCCTAATATGTAGAATTTTAAATATATCTGCCTCAAGATGAATAAATACATTGCTTTTGTAAGAATTTTGAGAGCAACAGAGATAAAATCTATAGATTGCTGATATGTTATGGATAATTTACAGGAATATAGCATGTAGTATGATATGAACATCCAGTATATCAAATTATATTTTTGATTTAAAACTTTTTGAAAGTCTAAATAAATATATAGTATCTACTGGAACAGTCTTATTACTTACACTGTTTCAATATATTTTAAAAGTTTAATGAAAAAGCATTACAAGTATATAATTTTAATGAGGATTATTCTTATCAAGAGTGACTTTATAAAAAAAATGCATATGTATGTTTGCGACAGCCGCAGAGTTGTAAACATAGCCTAAAAAATTAGGGCAAAAGTTAACACATTTTCGCCTTCCAGTCTTTTACAATGAATGGAGAGTGCCCAGTTCAGAACTACTGAACATATTCATAAGACCTTTGCAATATGTAGCAGATGTGGTGTAATTTAAAATATATAGTTGTGCTGCAGTCAGGGCAAATTTTACATAGCAACAAATAGCATCAATTAAGTTGTAAATCCAGCTGGAACATTCCCTAGAATCTCAAGCTGATTTATCATTGCTAAAGTGATACAGATTAAAAATAAAAAAATCAAAACAAATTCCCAGGCTTTCCTTAATTCTGCTTCTGAGATGGATCATCTATTTCCTTGATTCTTTTATCTTTAGTTATGTTTTTCATCTCATAACCAGCAACAAATGTCAAACTTACTGCCAGGTTTTTTCTGGATCCCATTTAAAAACCCCAAATAACTGCTATTATATTGACTCCTTTTCAGTCCTCTAGAATAGAATTAGTAGGTAGTGGCTCAGAAGCATCAAAAATAAATCAATCTGCAATCAAAGACAAGTACAACAAACTTCATAAATTGTAAAAGCCCCAATCAACTCGGTATAATGACAGAATTTTAATGAACAATGTCTTGCTTGGTTCCATAAAGTATGCAGCATTAGAGATCTGGAAGGAAGCAAGAAGACTTTTTCTTCTTCATTTAAGACAGAATCTTCAAGAAAATCTCAGAAGATGGGACAAAAGAAGGATTATTTTAGCTATCTAGTCCTAACATTTCTTTTCTGCTGTGATACTTTTCACACAAGTTGAGAGAAAAGAAACAATACATGCCTCTAGCAGCCCACTTAGTATCCTCCAGATATTTTGCACTTCAAGTTTCCGTCAACCACAGCAGTGTGACCAATAGCAAGAGACTGCAAGAACCAAAAAAACACTTGGCTGAAATCTTTGTGTAATGCAAGTATATATATTTTGCTCACCATTATTCATATGGATTTCTTTCCTAATGAGATTATGTAAAATTCAGGCTTTATAATTGGCTACCTCATTGTTTTAAAATATAAACAGACTGATAGAATGTAACTTTTTAACATATAGAATTTTTTCTCAGGAACTTAATGTATTTCAAAACTGGTGAAGAATCTGTTAGAAATAATTTCATTCTTAGTTCTAATTATGAGATTTTTGTCATTTCTCTCATTAATCATAATGCCAGTATTTTCCCTCAAGGCCAAGGTCAAAAATTAACTGCTTTTGTTTTATCTGGAAACATACTCACGGGCTTGCTGTGGCATGGCATGGATATTTATATTGTGCAGGTAATAGTGTAAATATCAGCACTATGAATTATTAAGAATGAAGGTAAAATTTCTGAAATTGTTTTTGGTGGTCGGGCTGTTCTGTATCTAAGTATACATACTGGAGGTGAATTAAATAAAGAAGAAATGTCTCCGTAATTCTTACTGCAGATTTTTTGGTATTAATGGAAATTTTAGTTAAATAACAAATGTTCAAAGTAGTTTGGAAGAGAGTTGATAGTAAAGCAAATCAGAGTGGTTATTTTAAAAATGTGTTATCCAAAGGGACCTTTTTGTCTCTAAGGAACGTGACTGACACTGTTGTTTAGGCATTAAGCAAATATTTGATTGTCTCTTCAAAGTTATTTAAGTTCCTTTGTTTTACTCTTCTATTGGGATTAGTTTCTAAAACAGAAAAGTGGAACGTACCTATCAGATAACTGCCACTCCCTTGTCTAAATTTGATTCTTATATTGTGCGTATATGCATATATGTACATGTATTTATGTGTGTGTGTGTGTGTTTATATATATTCCATTAAACAGGCAGAAAATTGCTAGAAGATGTTCATATTTGGCTCAGTTAGTCATAAAATAAGGTGAGACAATAAATACTGCTCTTCCATAACTGAATTTTGATGTTTCTAAACTATTACATTTTTTGTTAAGTGGTGTTTTAGGCTTTCATTTTCAGCACAGTTTAAAAGGTTGATTTAGTGAGCCAAAGGTTGCTCAGCCATTCTCTGCCTGAACAGATCAGGAATTCTTTTTCAGACAGAACTTAGTTATGATTTATAAGAATATGAATCTTTGTTATGAGGTGCATTCAGCATCCTTCTCTTGATTCAGATATGTTCCATCCAAATATCCAAATATCCTCATCAAACAAGTCAAACTTACATGAATTACTCATGCGGAGGACAAAGTACTGCAGAAGGTAAAAAAATGACATCATCAAGTAATGCATACAGAAGGACCAAAGCCAAAGGAAATATGGGCTACAGCAAGACAGGGGAAACATTTGAATTAGGGCACTTTGGGTTTAAAGTTTTTAACAATTGGTTTGGGAAACACAAGGATCATGGATGATCAAAACTTTCTTTCTTTTTCTTTTTGGCTTAAAAAAGGAATAGTCATCTGAAGAGCAAAATGGCTGCATTAAACCCATTTTCCTCTTATTCTATTCTTCCACTTTAATATGCTCTGACATAAAGTATAAAACATCCTTTCCTTAAAGTTCTGAGGCTGCTGGACTCTATTTGCAAAGAATAACAAGTATGGGGCATAAGATTAGCCTTGGAGGGAATAAGAGAGACAGTGCTGGCAGAGACAGGGAATCCCAGGGAAATATGAGCTATTTATAGGCAACATGTTTGAATTCTGCCTAGCAAGGCTCAGTGGTCTTTATTAAGAAATATAGGCTTACATTGTCTGCTGGGGCTGTACACCTTTCACCTTTGCTCTCTTGCAATGAGACAGCATGATTGCTTCAGAATGGAGCACCCTGATTTTTAAGAGGATGCTGGCTTTGTTCTGATCAGAAGCACTAACATAAGTGGTGACAATCAGCCAGGGGGAAAGAGGTCTGAAAAAATGTGTGTGTGTGAGTATTCCTCTTTGAAAAAGCTCAGAGAACTCAGGCTTGAAATGAAAATATCAGCATGAGAATAGGCATTGGCAGGATGACTAAATATTCAACAGGGTTTTTTCTTGCCAACTCATGAGGATATGTTCCCATCAAACCAAAAGAAGCATGTTAATATTTTGAGGGTATAATTCTATTAGTATTTGTTTTTAAATCTATTGAATATAGGTAGTTGTGCTACAATCATAGAGAGCCAGTTTGGTGAGGGCTTAAAGTGCTGGCTTAAAACCAGAGACTGTTGAGTTCTAGGCCTCCCTTAGGTATGAAAGCTGACTGGATAACTTTGGGCCATGCATTCTCTCTTACTCCAATCAACCTCACAGATTTGTTGTGGGCGAAATAGGAGGCAGGAGATTTAGGTATGCTCACCACCTTGAGTTCATACACATAGATAAACACACACATATGTAGGCATGTGGTGGCGTTAGTGGTTAAGATGCTGAGCTTGTTGGCTGGAAGGTCAGCAGCTCAAGTTTAAGAGCCAAGAGCCACCATGTGACAGGTGAGCTTCTGTTGTCTGTTTAGCTCCTGCCAACCTAGCAATTCCAAAGCATGTAAAAATTCAAGTAGATAAATAGCTACCACCTTGGTAGGAAGGTAACAGCGTCCATTGTTTCAGCATATAGTCATGCTGGCCATGTCTTTGTGCAACTTTGGCTCTTTGGCTAGGGAACGGAGATAAGCACTACCCTTAGAGTTGACCACGAGTGGCAGGGGAAACCTTTATCTTTTAATATACATTTATATACATACATTTATATATATACTACATAAAATCAACAACTTCAACATTTTTTTCCATGGGCCATGCTGCCTGGGATTCTTGGAAAGTACAGTTCAGTAATATTTGGAAAACCTCACATTAATCACTTCTGTTCTAACTCTTATTATATCAGGTGACTCATTCAAACAATCTTATTTAAAAACTTTGAGGCTTCAATTCTACATGCCATGACAGGCAATCCTTTCCAGAAATTTTGAATTTCATTTTCTTCAACCAGCATGGCCAATGCTTTGGGTCAGTTGTAATCCAAAATATCTGAAGGATATATTTGGCTGTAAACATAAACAGACCTATGTAAATAAGCTCTAGTGAACTTGAAGTGGCTTCTTCTTGTGTAAACCCAAGTAGGATCTTCCTTTAAAAACAGATGACTCATGACCCATTGGATTATCTTTTCAGAGATATTTCATTAACTAAACAAAGAAACAGAAACAGATCTCAGGTGGGCAAAAAAGCAATTGGAGCAAGAATGATGTCTGACTTCCTTCTGGCTTCCCCATTGTCTTTGCTTGTGGGAAGCTGGCAGTGAGTGTTGGAAATCACAATCATGTGACAGTGCTATAGCAGCCACAAGTTTGTGAATACAACTGTTCTGAAAATCCTTGAAACTTCAATTCCATGGGAGTAATGACTCCTGGATTTTAGATGCATTCTTTTATTTAGCCCCTTTGAGATTGCCTTGCTTCAGAAATTGTTGCCTTTATGATGCACCATTTTGGCTAATTGAGATTATAACAGACCAACAGACAGGAGAGTTTTAGATGTCTTTAGCTAGATGTATAATATGCATTTTGGAGATAATAAGCTACAGCATACTCCTTAGATGAGGCTGCTGGTTTCCAAGTAAGGTAAAATTATGTAAAATTAAACAATAGTTTTAAGACAGGATATGTTGCAGTAAGTTCATGCAGTTCAATGTGATGTTAGCTTTGATTAAAGCATCTGTTTGAAGCAAAGCACTTAACCAGAATGGCACTCAGGATCTAAGTGAAAGATCAGAGCATCTATACTGTTCAGTCCAGGATACAGAATGGGCTTCTATGTACCCCCTATTTTTTTCTGGAGGAAAACAGCCAAATCAAATTTCTTGCATCCTTTACATGCACTCATGTAGAGCAATTTGAATCTCTGAACTGAAGCACCCCTTCAAATGACATTGCAGTCAGTCCTCACTTCAATTAGAGAAAGAAACAGCTTATAAAAGCAAAAAAAAGTTAATGACATTGAAAAATCTGGACCCACCTACCTTCTGCTTTGACTTTTCCCCATCCTTATGCATTTTACAAGAGACAGTGATACTTGGAATGCATTCAAGATTTGTTAAAGAGTTGAATTTACTGTATCTAGTTTTCAAAGAAGTGTCACAGCTCTCCTCAAATTCTTTCATTCTAAATGAGGACATCATCTAGCAATAACCATTAAGCTAGCTGAAGCTAAGACTTTGGTTTCCTATTTGTCAATACTGGAATTTTGCACAAACAAAAAAGGTCAAATATAAATTTCTGTAATTCCAATGCATCATAGAACTATAAACAGATTCAATTAAGACTGAGACCAGGTCTTTGAAATCTTTTTTTTTCTTAAAATTGTATATTTTTACTGCAGAATTTCCACCATATTCCAATATTCTGAAAACTTTCAGTCTAAATGGAACACTTACTTAGAGATAAAATTAGGTGGGTATGGTTTGGCCATAATTTTCTAAATCTCCTAAAAGTTGTGAGAGAACTAAAGAGGTTCTCAGACAATGAGTTCTTATATTGAAGTTGACCTCATTTCAACTTTCTGAAGGGATTTTTGGTTTTTCGCTCACCTGCCACCTGATTAAGCCTCAACTTTGATGTCCCATATGTAACAGGAAAAGTCATTACAGTAAGTCATGTCCTCCTCAGTTCATTCTATTGGGACATCTGTTCTCCTCCCATTCCCCCCCCCCTTTTTAGTGAACAAGGCAAGGCAGATTTGATGAATTGTATATCCATTTATTTTTGGCAGATCTGAAGCCATCAATTACTGTACTCTTTACATGGCAGAATTCTATGCTGTCTCTGCAATGTTAAGTAAATGTTGACTGGAGGATGGGCAAGAAATCATTCAACCATTATTAATTCTCATTCTTTAAGTAAATGTGACATTTGATACAGGCAATCCGAGATCATGTTATATGATGTTTGCATGCGAGTTGTATTCTTTGAGTTTGTTGGTTATTTGCTAACTGTGTTATATGTTTGCATTCTTGTTTCATTAGTCAAACATCAGAATAATAAAATATATACAGATTTGTTAAAGTGAATATTTCAAAAGTGAACAGAAAATTAGCTTGTGCTACCCTTTTGTGATATTAAGTATATTACAAAAGACACAACATATTTCTAGAAAGGCTGAGGACAGCAAGTAGTCAAGTATTAATTTAGCTTCCATTTGTTGGTAGGCTCCCAAATGATGAAATTTGTATTAATAATAGTTTTAAAAGAACTGTTTTTGGAATGTCTTTTAATGTAGCCTATAGTTACAGATATTTACACTAGAAGTAAGGTTAAGTGAAAACAATAGTAAAGAAAAAGGAACTTCTGTGTGTATATAATAAAAAACATCGAGGGAAATATGCAAAATAATAAATAGGGAGGGATATGTAGCCTTATGAGTCAAGGAGTAAATCTGTGTGTATTTATCTTTGTCTTGCAAATAAATAATATACAAATATTCTTAATTTAAGCATAATCAAATAAATATTATATATTCTAGTAAATGCATTTTTTCCTTGTGGTGTTGTAACTGAGTTGTCACTTGTAGTTACAAAACTTGTGCCTAAATGTGTATATGCTAATGAAAATGCTCCTTGAAACAAAGTGTTAATATTTAAGGATCAAATAATTTACACGTAACAGAAAAATACCAAGGAAGCAAGAAATGTATGGAAGAAAAAAGGAAAAATGTTTCAGAAGAAGCATGTATAAACTGGGTATACAATCATCCAGCCTAACTCTCTGAAAACTGAACAAGATGGGATGAAATTTATGATGGAGATTGAAGCCTTCCTGGTAACATGATTTAGATGGGATTACGAATAAAGAAGGAAGGAAGTTCAGAAACAATGCTCTGCAAATTTTCCTTAAATGGTGGTAAAGGTTTCTCCTGTCAGTTATGACCGACTCTAGGGGCAGTGCTCATCCCTTCTCTGAAAAAAAAAAGGCAAACGAATGAAGTTTTTTTAAATTTTCCTCACCCATTTTGCCAGATTTTTTTCTGAATTTCTCCATCTGCGAACCAGAAAGGAATTGGGTTACTATGATCACTAATAGTAATTCCCCTATCCTTCAAAACTATATTTGGGGGAAAAAAAAACCCTGAGAAATTTAGTGAAATCTGTCTCTTATTTCTGTGTTTACCTATAAGGCAAAGAATGTAAAGAACATTTGAACAGAGCAACAGATTTAAAAAAAAACCTGAAAGGCTTGTAATAGTATATATGAAGGTATCTTGTTCCAATGAATGTCATTAACTGTTAATTTAAGAACTTGGCTCCAAACCTACAGTTAGAGAGCCTGAGGCTTGCTTGCTTACAATTCCCTTACTACCAATCATTCAACACATTTACATTTGGAAGAGTTTTGGAGAACACACTTTTACAAGTAAAGGATATGAATACTTGGAATTGTGATAGACATGGTTTGGGTATGTAAATGGGCTGTTAGTATTTTAATTCTTTTAGATAGACACTGAAATGAGAGACAGACTTCAAATGAAAGACAGACTCCAATTACTCCAGTTTTTATAACAGTTTTGGGCATTAGAATTAGGTTCCTAGAGTGCTGAAGGGTCTAGCAGCCAGCCAGGTCATGCTGGTTGTGAGAGATGGAATATCTGGCCTCTATCTTCATTACTTTTGATTTCAAAATTCGAATATGTATTTATGGAGATCAAAGCCAACCTTTAGCTAGTCCATCGACCTCTTGAGCACTTAACACACAAGATTCTTTCCAGTTTGCTGATGGTGCTGTGAATGATGTAGAAATGCAAGCACATTGTAAATTGTTTGAGCAGGTCTTCATCAGAATGGCAGAAAAAGTAGAAGATGTGAATGCCTAATCTTGAAAATTATATGACTGGAAATGTGTTGGTCTTTATATAAAGAGAATGCCAAAAATGCTGTGATTAATTTGAGCAACCAGTGATTTAATGGGGAACCAATTTCATGTTGAACTTTCTGATGTGCCAGATTTCAGAAAAAAATTGTTGTTATGGGAGAGTATGCATTTGAAACATTTCTCAAGAATTGCAATGTAGATGGCTGCCATTGCAAAAGCATAGATCCAGGTTCATAATCCATGAATCATATTCTAGAACCAGAGATTGTGGCATGGATGAAGCAGTGGTGGCGGCGGCGGAAACTATGATTGTGCTATAGAATCATCATAAAAGATCTGTATGATTTTGAGCCATGCCATTTCTATTTTGTCTGTTAAAAGGTGTGATTGATTGACCACACAACTTCATAATGCTTTAAAAAAGAGGGCTTCTGAGTAAAAATTTGAGTGATGAAAAGAAATCACTGGATTCTATTCCTCTCTGTCATATCATTCTAATAGAATATTACTCTATTTGGAGTTGATAGTTCAGAGACTGACAATAGTGCTTTGCCTGCACAAGTGTCCAGGTTCACAATCTGAGTATGAAAACACGAGTCCATGATCTGGTTCTCTATAAATCTGTTTCTTATTTTCTTGTGAAAAAAACTTACGGCTGGACATCCATGTACTATTTTTTTTTACTGCCACCAAATACCTTGGGCTATCACATCTGGGCTGCAAAACAACAGTGATTGTAGGAATTTTCTTTATCTCTTCTAGTGTTCATCCAGATTTTTGCAGCCCAGATATGGTAATCCTTCAAGTATCATTTGGGTCATGAACTTGGTCTAGTGTTTTAGTCAACAATGGACTGTTTGCTAGTCTTTGAACACCAATCAGTCATAGTACATTCTGTCACTGAGCTCCTAAGTATGCTATTCAATAGTCTTCAGCTGGCAGTTCTTAAATGCCCTGAGCAGATGAGGACAAACTAAATGGTATCCATTGGTCTCCAGTCTAAATCTTAAATACTCCTTGCAAGGAAACTTTCAAAGCTTCATAGTTACACAGGAATTTCTGGTTTGGATCCTGTAGGGTGTCCTCTGGCCATTTGTAGAAAAGCATATCTCGTAACATGAATGTTTTTTTTAATAGCACTTTAATTTAAAGTACTCTAAATTGTTTTAAAACACTACCATTTAAAGTAGTTGTAAACCCAGTGTGAATGCACTGTAGGAAGCTGAGGAATGTGGTGCTTATTACCAAGTGCTGCCTGTATCGTATTCTTCCAGCAGTTTCAATTTATTTTAAATCCATACCATACATAGGTGCTGCTGCTAGTTATAGCTAGGGCATTCTCTGCTTATAGATGATTTGAAGCTTCTTTCTTAACTTTAGTTGAGTTGTCATTTTAAAGCTGCCTTTGAAGGTTTTGCTTCTAGCGTATATTTTATTTTACATAAGGAGAGACAGGTGCTTAATGGTTCTGTGCAAAGGAAGATAAATTGTACTCAAACTTTTAAATTCATCAGGTACTCATGTTTTCATCACCCACTCATTTTTTTTGAAAATCATCGGGAGGGAGTTTAACTGGTTTTTCTTTCAGTCATCTGCAATGGTGATATTAAAATCTGTACAGATGAGAATATATGTTGATTTTTATTTTTCACATTTTTAAACTGCCCACTTCTCCCAGGGAATTTTAATTCATATATTCTAATCCTGAAAGAGGCAGATTTGGAAAAAGGTCACTGTTCTCCAGCAGTTCTGAAAGAACTTTGGTCTATCATAATATTATGTTAATCCATAGCTTGTATAACACAGAGAACATAAGAAATTCTCCATTGCACTTCTATTGTCTCAGGAAATCTAGGTTATTTTCCCTTACATTTTATATTTGTATTTACCTGGGAATTATCTGAGTTATGGAACTTTGTAGATGGAAAGTAATTGAAGTTATAAGTACCTAACATTCAAGTACTTAATAATAAAATAATAAAAACATAAGTTTTGATCTTCCAATGGAGTGATTCTTAAAGTGAAGTTGATGTGTCCCAAGACCTACTTAGGGGTCCAAGACCTACTTAGGACATTAAAATTATTTGCCACCCTTCACTGAAAAATAATGCAATATTAAAATCCTACCAAACTTTGTATGTTGTTCAGTCGTGCACTCAGATCTAACTCTTTGTGACCCCATGGACCACAGCATCCCTGTCTTGTGGTGCCTCCTGAAGTCTGCACAAACCCACACCCATCACACTTATTATACAATCTAGCCATCTCATCCTCTGCTGTCCCCTTCTCCTATTGCCTTCAATCTTTCCGAGCATCAGAGTCTTCAACAATGAGTCATCTCTTCGCATTATGTGAACAAAGTTTTGAGCTTCAGCTTCAGTATTTGTCCTTCCAGTGAACAATCAGGGTTGATTTCATGTAGGATTGACTGGTTTAATCTCCTTGCTGTCCCAGGAAATTTCAAGGGTCTTATTTGTTATTCAGTCGCGCAGTCGTGTCTGACTCTTCGCGACCCCATGGACTGCATTACGCCAGGCCCCCC
>JANHZU010003231.1:97806-109257 GCA_032468055.1 Acrochordus granulatus
GAAACATAATCTTCAGCCCCCTTTCCCAGCCATCCCCTTCTATCCTTCCATTGAATGTAATGAACAGCTGAGGATCTCTCACTCAGGATATCACTTGCAGAGGAAGCAGCTTCTGGAGAAAGGAGGTAACAGAAGTTGAGGATGTTGCTCTATGAGCAGCTCATCCTCCCACACCTTGGCTTCTTACTGACTTGTCCAGTCAACTGCATTACCTGAGAATCACCCACTGCGATTTGCCCGTTTCCTTTTAACCTCAGCTTAACTTCATCTAATGCTCTCAAGCCTTCTTATACATATAGGACTGCAACTTTAAACTCAGTGACATTGAAACAGATTTATTGGAATCCTAACTTTATAGGAAACTAATCTCTTATGTATTGCTGACACTAAGCCCAATGATTGTGGATAGGAGGCAAACTTAGATGCTGAGATATATTGGGGCCTTAAGGAAACTATACATGGGTGCATTCTTCGTTTTCCCCCCTGTTGCTCAGCAAGTGATCATCTTATTTAAATCATGGTCAAAAGCTATAGATCAATGTCTATTATTATTACTTAATAGATTTTTAACCTGGCTTTATTATAAGTAACTGAAGGTGGCAAACATAATACTTCTCTTCCTCATTTTTTTCCTTTATAAGGAACTCAAGGTGGTGAACATATCTAATACTCCCTCCTCCCATTTTCCCCACAACAGCAAAGACTCCCAACAAAGCCTAACCCCAAAAAATAAAATTGTCTTTTATATATGCTCTCAGGTGTCAGGTGATCACTCTCTACTCATCAGACTGACTTTTGATTTAAAGGACCAATTGCTCTCCACACTATATCTAAAAATGCCCTTTTCCTCTTTTCACAGAAAGGGGGTGAGCCCTTTGATGTAGGATAATTCAGGAAACATGGTCCTCAAAAATGATGGGGATTCGAATGTAGGTTCTAGCAACAGAATCTTTAAAGCAGGGGTGTCTAACCTTGGCAACTTTAAGATGTGTGGACTTCAATGAATTCCTCAACCAGCATAGCCTGATGGTGTTTTCCTTGCCTTGCCTGTTATACTCCAGGGAGGAAGTGTGGAGCCACTTTGAGTTCTCTCCTAATCTTTTTTTTGCATTTCCTGAGCTTCTAACATGCTTTGGTCATTGTTCCTACACAGTTTATCCAAGGTTGTCCCTAAGGTGCTCTTCTAAGTTTCCACCATTGCTTTTGTCAATGTAGATATAGACCATACATGCTGATTTTTTATTCTCTAAAATACTTTACGATGAAATAAAGCATGCTGGTTCTTCCTCAATCACTATTTGAGCTAGTTTCTTCCATTGTGTTTAAGTAAAGTGGCAAATCTACTTTGAATTCTGTTTTTAAATTCCATTTGGAAATGTCACCTACATTTATTTAATCAATCTGTGAATATTTTCAGGACATCTATTAAAGTAGAATGAATTCCTTTGGTGGATGCTATCTTTTAATTTCGGAAATTCTTAAAAAGACTTGATTAAATCTAAAATCATACAGATGGGGGGAAGGGGTTAATGGAAACATTAATACATACAGGTCCAGTAGGATTTGAACTCACAACCTCTCAGTTGTAAATTAGATACTTACTCATTGCAGTATGCAATCTTTCATTAATATCCTTGGGAATTTACAGGTGTTAAATTAGGCTTCACTATTGTTCATCAAATGCAATAAAAACATAATGAGAAATACAAGAAAATAAATTAATTCTGGGAAAAAAATCTAATAAAAGGACAGTGGAGTTCAAACAAAACCTGTTCCCCAGTCTCTGCCAAGTTTTATGAAATGTCACTAATATTAGTTTTAATACTGCTTGTTATGCTTTGTTTGATGAAATATTTTCATTAGAAGATTCTGCACTTTGTATTTTTTGCCTGTTGCAAAGATATCAGATCTGTCTATCATTGCTATTTAATTACATTCTAAATACATACACAGTTGTCCAGGATATATAGTCTAGACTTCATTATTATTCAGAATCTGAATACCCTTTATTTGTTTAAAAGTTAAATCAAATTTCCTTTATCTATTTTGGAAGAATCCCACTTCACTGGTGATATATTTTGAATCTACTCTTATCAGCCCATGTTTGGTTCAGTATTCTGCTAAATCTAAAGCTCCCATGTTTTGGGTTACAGGGAAAACAGTTTGCATGTATATTTATTTTCTTTGCTATTATTATTGGTCGGAAGATATAGGCATAAGTTACATAAAGACATTAAACTACTTCAGTTATTTTTATTGCTCTTTCTTTCTTGCTGAATTTGTGTGGAGAACTTGTGGCTAATTATGTTATCTGCACCATGAGTTTCCCTACATAAAATATTTTTTTAAAAAATGAAGATACTTTTCTGACCTGTTTTGGGTTCATTTTCAGTCAAAATCATGGAAATGCATGTGTGAACACCCACAAACATATAGTTTTAAAGTCCAGAAAGAGAACTGTGCAGATGCCTAGCTAATACTGTACCATCATTAACCAGGTCTCTGTGGCTGCCTTCTTCCTAATCTATTCCCTTAATCTCCCCTCGTTATAATCCTTAAAAAAAAAAGGATAATAATTCTAAATATGCTGCTTATAGAGGATTGGCCTTTCAAAATGCCCTGTAATCTTTAACACATTTAAGGCCAGACCCTCTCAGTTGTCTCAGACCAACCCCTTGGCTTGGCCTCTGGCAGTTGTTAACAATATCACAAAGAACAATTCATTCACCACCTCATGTTTAGTAGATCATATTAGCTGAAATTTCTAAACGATTTTAGTGTTTCTCTCCTATCTTAGTAGGCTAATGTATTCAGGGCATGCACAATCATTTTCTCACCATCTCTTGGAGAACGGTGAACTTCTTTGCTTTTCGTCTCAAATTGCTATCCTGGCTGACAATCTTAAATATTTATTTTCTACCTTTGTTTTTTCTGTCTGTTCACAGTGCAGTTATCCTGTGCATTTTAATATGCATGAGCTTTTCATTATTTTCATTATTTATCATCATTTTTTTCTTTTTAGATTTCTTTTTAAAATATAACACTTTTGAAATTTCTTTTACTATTTACCTTCATTTTAATTTTTCATTTAGAATCATCTGTGACACAGATAGTTTTATCTGAATGAATCTGCTGCCTCTCTGGTATTAAAGGCACGAGCAAGATTCTTCAGAAAACAGGACGTGAATGGTACTATACTAGTGCCCATCCTACCTCCCAGGAGCTGATGCATACACAAACCCTCTTTGCCAAGATTTGAGCAGGATTTTGGAACTGAGTGATGTTAGATCATGAGAGTCTCTAAAATCCACTGATTGCACATTATGAATTCCCAGTTTCTGGAATGCTTGTTTGCAACTGTAAGGTCCTCATCAGAAAAAAAAAACGTGGCAGCTTAGGATAAACAGCTGCATATTTATCTATGTAATATTCTCATCAATCCAGGTCACATCTTGTAACAAAATTGCAAAAAAATCTTGCATACCAAATTTTAAAAAGGCAACTGGACATTTATTTTTAGATGTTACAGAGAAATGTTTCAACTCCCATCCAGGAATCTTCTTCAATCTCATATAAAAAGAAAAATGATATGGAATATATTGCCCTTCTTTTGAGAAACTGTTCATATATAATTGTTCACATCTAAAAATAAAAGTCCAATTGCCTTTTTAAAATTGGTGTGCAAGATTCTTTTGCATATTTGTACTTTCCTATTAGGTGGCCACACTCCAAATCCAGTTTGGCTTGGTTCCATTCATTCTCTAAGTTTTCTATGGTGAAAGTTTGAAGGGAACTTCTATACAAGTTTGAATGTGAGCAGGAAGTTCCTTGCAGAAGTCCTACCCCTCTTAGTTGCTACACTTAACTCTTATCCTACATTTATCTTACCCTACGTTTGATAATTTTATTTTTTGTATGGAATCTTGCAATTCTTTGAAGGTGTGCATTATTAACTTTATGATGTAGATGCAGCAATGAAGCTGGGATGGCATGATTTGTCAAAGATTATAGCTGAAGTGAAATTAAGTCCAGAAAACATGTAAAGGAAAGGTAAATATTCCTTAAAATTGAAGTACATTCCTGGTTACTAAATAGATAAATCCATGAGGTTTTATTACTGACAGTATGATGTAATTTAATCGCCTTCTTTCAGGATTCCTCTCCTTCCCACAATTTCCAAGTGTAACTTACAGCCTTGGAATTTCCTGGTTGTCTCCCATCCAAGTACTAAGTAGCCTGATCCTGCTTAGGTTCTGTGCCCAGACAAGATGTAATGGTATGTGGGAATGGCTATGGAGGACAGAAGGAAGAGCTATAGAGTGGACAACTGGCATGGATAGGATTTCTCAACCCAGGAAGGAGAGGAGGTATGGAGAATTTTCATTTCAGGAGAATCTTCCCTGGTTTTCCAGAAAGTAAAAGTGCAGAAGGGGAGAAGTACTTTGAATCTTGCAAGATTCTGTCAAGGTAACCTTATAAGATAAAGTTAGTACTCATAGTTGTGCTTTTTTTTACACTGCCTTGAAGGACTAACACAAAGACATGGGATATAGAGTGGATATATACTTTCAATATAGTTTTCTCCTTATTGATTTGAGGATTTTTTTTTTGAAGGGGAACAGGCTTATTACTGGGTATTTCCACTTAAATGAGGGAATTTTTTGTAGCCAACATAAGGAAAATGGAAATTGGGAAGCTACAAAAATGTCTAGAGTTACAAAGGAATGGCTACTAACTCTAGACAAGAGTTATAGACCCTGCTTTAGTTCAGAATGGTGAAATGACAATGCAATTAGCTTGTCATTTTGGCATTGCAGTGGTCAACTTTACTGTCCATATTCCAAAAATAAATCCTTGCTGTAGTATTAATATGGCTGTAGTTCAGTTTGGACAGAAAATAGGTTTGCTTGATCAATGTTGATCAGGGTTTTTGCTTAGCTTGTTACAAGATCATTAGGAATAAAGCATACTTTACTACCTGTGGAGAACTTTACTCATAATTGTAAGTCAACAGTCTCTGGCACCTGCTTGGAAAAGGAACTGACAGTATTGTATTGTATATATTGATAGAAATCTATTTGATTGAGCTATTTGCTTCCCATGGGAGATCAAAATAAGAGATTTGAGATGAAGGATGGCATCCAGATCCAAGCTAGGAAAGAATGATGGTGATTTATCCTGCCATATGCTTAAATGCAGGCTGAGTTCATGTTATGGGTACCTGACTTTCCTGTTTCTCCTATTAATAATACGTATGTAGAAGATTGATGTTGTCCCAAAATTGCACATTCAAATGATTTGTCTCCCTTCTTAAGTCCTGTCTCATCATTGTGGTTTAGAATGTTCCTTGGAAGAATGAGAGAAGAATTGCAGGTGTGATTTCCAGGAGTATATAATTCCAGCAGGATCATCCAAGACAGGAAGTTCATCTCAATTGCCCAGATAAGACAAGCAGGCACTGATATTAGACAACAGTGATATAGGAAGATGCTGGATGGTAAGAGCATCAATTTATATTACAAGGGAAAAGGAAGATTGATAGAAATTATAAAATGATTGACAATGTAATGCAGAATGATGGCCTTTCAGGTCAGATGACACGCAACATGCTACTGAGGAACAGATGAGGCTCTTTTTACAACATGGTTAGGTTAAAGTCTTCATAGGTCTTGCTGTTGATGTTGATATGTAGGAAATCTACAGAAATCTACAGAAATCAAAATCTAAAACTGTAAAAGCAGAATTATAGTGGGAACATGGAATGTAAGTATGAAAAGTCAATACAGTGAAATAATATTGCTCAATTACCCATTGACATCTTATAGATCAGTGAAATGAACTGGAATTGGACACTTTCAGTCAGCAGGTCATACTATTTATTACTTAGGACACAAAAAACAAAGATTGTTTAATTTATTTTTATGAAAGTATTAATAAAATATTAATTTTACTTTCATAGTCACAATGGACATAGCAAAGATACAGTAGTATTTGACGGCAATTCAACCAATGATTAATATCAATTAAGTTTCATGATTATATTAATTATCCAAGGTTCTGCTACAACAATTGAAGCAGAAAAATAAGAGGTTGATAAGTATTATGGTCAAATTCAACAGAACATGCAAGCAAGATGTGCTGCTTTGTGGAGGGTGATTAAGATGCCAAAGCTGGAAATAGTAAGGAATAAAATGTAATTTTACTTAGTTTTTATCAGAAAAAACTTCAGACTCAAACCCAAAGATGACACAGTAACATCCAATTGAATCCAATTCTTGATTTCCTTACACCTAATGGACAGGGTCTTGTCAGACTAAGGCTAGAACCTTCTAACTAAATGCATACAATGAAAGGTTCTCAGGTGTGGCTACCCTGAACATCTTCCTTCCTCCTCCCTCCAGTTCAGGGCTGTGCAGTCTTTAAATTTGGGCTTCTCTCTGGAATGTATTGTCTCCTACCTCAGAAACTGTAGTGCTCTTACCAGAATCCCCCCCAACTCCTTCTCCAGGTGCACATTGCATCACACAAAACTTAAATTGCAGCTTCTGGGTGAGGATCTACGGCAGGTTGGACATCCCTGCAAGTATCTCTGCAGCAAAGATTGGTGGCCAGTTCTGGCTGATGAAACTCTCTCCAAACAAGGAGACATCAAGAAATCATACACTTTTTTGTCTGGATAGTTGCTCTCAAGAGGAGACTGCATTTTGAATTGAATTGAATTTTTTTCAGTGACTTTTGCAAAATGGTTGTGCAATTTTTATGGACATTTTATCTGCAAAAGTCTCACTTTCTTAAACACTTTCAGGTGCAGTTAATTTACAGCTTATGAGAGATCTTCTGACCAGCAGGAAAGAATAAACACACTCAGTTAATCACCTTCTTTGGGGCATTAAGAAGTGGGGGAGGAAGGGGTAGGTAGCTAGGTAGGTAAGCTTGATTAGAATTGTAGGTATAACTGCTGAGAGGAAGATAAGATATTATACAATAATTTGTGAACCCTGTTAAGTCCCTGTTAAGTCTTCTTTGATAGACATGTAGACTGATCTCTTCCAATCTCTTGGCCACTATATTGTTTCCAGATTTGCTGGCATAGTTGGTGAAAATCTTTACTGATTCTTCTGTTGCTTCTTTCCATATTGTGGAGTCTTTGGTGCTTTCTGAGCTTGGCTGTTTTCCTGCAGACGTTTCATTACTGAACTAGGTAACATCATCAGTGCACCCATATTTCTGTAGACATTCCATCAGCCTCTTAAAGACCAGAATGCTGACTTAATTTCATCTTCTAGGATTCAAGGTTTCTGGTAGCATGGAATACCTTCTAAGGTATTTACCTTTTAAGGCACAGAATTAAATATATACCTTGCATTTTTTTAAATCACTTAATATCTACCACTAGCTCCTTCAGCATATCAGTTTGAGGTTAGAACTGATATTTTTCTGAGATTTTTGGAAGATTTTTCTTGTTTTTCCGTTGTTGGATTGTTGGTTTTGGAGAAAACTCCTGAGAATACCATGGTCAGGCAAAAAAATAAGGAAATTTATCATAAAAAAAATCAATCAGAGTTGTCACTGGCTCAAATTATTTTTTTTCAGACACTGATAGAAAGACCTAGCTCTATGGAGAAGGCTCTAATGCTGGGAATAGTGGAAAGAAAGAAAAAAGAAGACTAGTAGCAGCAAAGTGGATTGGCTCAATTGTAGTGATGACATGTGGACCAGTTTGAGAATGCATCATTGTGCATAAAAAAACTATGTGTTTGTTGAGTTGATATCAACTTGATGGCACATAATCATCATCAATGACCAATCCGATGCCACATTAAAAAATGTAATCAATAATTCTGGAGGCTGCTATTTATACTATTTATGTGATTATTATTCCAAGTCCCTCTCCTTCATTGTGCATTTATCTGACACAAATACATTTTTATAATAAAATGTTTCTATACTATATTAAGTACTAAAGTGCTCTTCTCCAGCTTTTCCTTCCACATTGGTGAGATTTATTTTAAGTACACTACCTGCTTTGCAGTTTCCTAAAAGACTATCAGATGCAACTGAAAAATAAACCTGCACAAAACAGTATATAAAGCAAGTTTTCTCATACCAAGTACAAGGATCAGGGAGCAGATATGAAAAGGATCTTCCTAATCGATGTATTTTTAAAGTGAAAAAACCCCATTCATTTCACATTCCATTATTTTATTATATACACACAGAATATGTTTTCAGATTTGAAAGAGTTCTTAAATTTCACACCCTCCTGGGACTAGGAAGAAGCAGATGCCGTGGTCATGGAAAAAAGAATATTTTTTAAAAATGCATGTCTTCTTTCAATATAAAGAGTTAATAAAATAGTTTGACATGCAAAGCTTTTTAATGGATGGCTACCCATGGAGAAGTATTCTTTTATTCTGTCAAATATAACTCTCCTTTGCAAAGGCCCAGAGAGTATAGTTTTCTTCTTTTCTTTCTAGCCTGCCCAGGGTAATTATGTATTATTAATAATGCAGCACCACAAATGATATTAAATGAACTACATTTGTTAATGTAGATCTTATCTAACTGCTTTTTCTATCAGTAGACTGCTTCTCAATGGGGGGTACTAATTAGCTGTAATATGTGGAAGAAAGATGAGACAGGCATCCAATCAGATAAATGGCCTCTATTTGCAGAAATACAGGAAGAGGGAAGAAAATTCATTCAGTGTAGTGTGGTTTTTAGTAGGGGTGCAAACTAAATATTTTTTCTGTAGTCATGGACAATCAAGAATTGGGAGGGGCCTTTTAGTTAATCTAATCCAATTCCCTGCTTAATATGTACTTTTCCTAGATTTCCAGTCTGTGTGTCTGTGTGTGTCTGTGTGCGTGCATGGGAGGGTGGGGTCTACCACTGCCCTAAGTAACTGATTCTATTGTCTCTCTGCTCTTACTATTAATATATTTCTCTAATGTTCAACAACAATCTAAGCAGTTCAGATTAGATAATACCGCACTCTGCAGCAGCAGAGAAAATGTCTGTTGCCTTTTTTCTGTCAAACATTTGCTTATTTCCTGACTCCTTTCAGCTCTAAGCTAAGCATGTTAAATTCCCTCCATCCTTCTTCATGCATTTGTCCTTATTCCAAGCCATTCTGATTACTATAGTCTTCTGAATTAATTCTAATTTGTTCATAGCCATCTTGAAGTAAGATTCTCAGAATTGGAGAAAGTACTTCCAATGATAAAGTGATGATATGTAATTAAGATGTTAGACTGAGACAAAGAGAGAGTCAGGTTTAAAGCCATTTAAATACTGGAATACTGGGTCTAATTAAGTTTCATTAATAATTAAGTTAATTTATTAAACTTTATCCCAATTCATGAAATTATAAAGATTAAAAATGAAGGGAACCTTCCCCCACTCCCCAAGTACTATTTTGATCTCCCAACTGAAAGGAGATCTCTTCCCTTTCTTCTTGACGGGATCCTGAGTTCTTTTTCATGTGGTTCAGCTTCTATCTCTGTTTGTCGCTTTTGAATATGTTCCCTTTGCCTCAGTTTGCTATTCTCTTGAAATAATCTTGAATGCTATTCTTGCCACCTGATATATTAGCTTTCTTTCCTAGTTCTGTGTCAACTCAAACTACACAAGGATTCAATTTTGCTTTCATTATAATTTCTTATCCTTTGGGGCATTGTGCATTGGTAATATCTTTTGGCCCACCTCTTCACAGAAAGGAACTCTATTTGTTAGCTGGAGTGTTTTCAGTATTCTTTACAGCTGATTCATAAAAATTAGTTGTGTTTGACCTGTGTTGGCTGATTCAATTCTTTCCACTGCAACACAGCAAAATTATTGACACTAATGATGAAGAACATGGAGCCCAGAGCAGTGTAGTGATATCTCATTTGAAACACCCTCTCCAACTTGATGGGGACTCCTGAGGAGCACCTTCTGAGTGTTGTTTACTTTTTCACCTTGCTACAAATTGATTGATGTTTTTCATCACCTAACTAGGTAATCTCACCAGTAGCTTGTTAATCAAAACATCACAGGGAACTTTACTGAGTAACATTGGCTTCATTTACAGAACACATAAAGGCCAAAAGTCACATGAGGTCCCTGAAAGACTTGAGTCTGACATATTTAGACTTCCAAAAATTATCAGAACGGTTTAATGGGACTGGAAGGAGAAATTATTAAAGACATATCTAGAGAAAAATAATATTACTTGTATTTAATTTTAATTGAATGCAAATTTAATTTTTGTGATGGCGCCATTCACTGCTTTTGATCCTTCTTTCCCTTCCATGCCAATTGTGCATACACAAATTAGATAAAAACTCCAAAACAGTTATATCTGACTTATTTATCAGAATCAGAAATATTCTACATAGAAATATAGAAGATCTCCTCTTCAAAACCATAAAAATGTCACCTTTGGCAATGCATCAATGTTTAATGGAATAATAATATCTTAGAGAGAACACTCATGTAACCCAGCCACTGAGGTTAACCACTGTAGCCTTAGTCCCAGTCCCAAGCCCGGATATACGGGGAGGGTTGTGTCAGGAAAGGCATCCAGCATAAAACCTACGCTGACTTAATATGTGAATAAACAAACAGATTTCCATACTGGATCGGTTGAGGCTTGGATTACCAATGACCGCCAGCACTACTGTTAACCAACAGGGTACTGCTGGAAAGTGTGCTACTGTTGGACAAAGAAGGAGAAGAAGAGGGGTTTGGCATTCCTAGAAAAAGCAGGAGAGGATAAAGGGATAAAGTGTGGAGGTGAGAGTAGGAACCTTAAATGTTGGTACTGTGACAGGTAAAGGAAGAGAACTAGCTGATATGATGGAGCAGAGAATGGAAGATATACTGTGTGTCCAAGAAACTAAGTGGAAGGGCAATAAGGTGAGGAACATTGGAGGTGGGTTCAAGCTGTTGAAGGAGGGGGGTGGAGGGGGTGAACACATTTTGGAGGTGGAGGGGGGTGAACACATTTTGCAGGTGGACTACATTTTATGCAGGAGATGCAGTCTGAAGGAGATCAGAGACTGGCAGGAGAGTGTGTGGTTAGACAACATAGAATGGTGGTCTGCAAAATGACCTTAGAAGTGAGGAGAAGGAAGAGAGTGAGGACTGTACCAAAAATCAGATGGTGGAAACTAACAGAGGAAGAATTGTGTGTGAAATTTAGGAAGAAGGTGATTCAAATGCTGAGCATCAATAAGGAGGTTTGCGATGACTGGGCAATTATTGCCAAAGTGGTGAGGGAGACAGCTAGGAAGGTTCTTGATATGACATCCAGAAAGAGTAAGGGAGACAAAGAGAGTTGGTGGTGGAATGAAGAAGTTCAGAAAGCATAAGAGGAAAGAACAGGCAAAGGAAAATTGGGATAGCAAGAGAAACGAGGAAAGCAGACAAGAGTATAAGGAGATGCAAAACAGAGTGAAGAGAGAAGTG
>JANHZU010003231.1:137914-153114 GCA_032468055.1 Acrochordus granulatus
AGGTAGCTACTAAAACCATCCCAAAGAAAAATAAATGCAAGAAAGCAAAGTGGCTGTTTGATGAGGCTTTGCAAATAGCTGAGGAAAGAAGGAAAGCTAAAGGCAAGAGAGAAAGGGAAAGATATAACCAACCTAATGCAGATTTCAAGAGAACAGCAAGGAGAGATAAGGTCTTCTTAAACAAATAATACAAAGAAATAAAATAAAACAATAGACTGGAAAATAATAGAGATCTCCTCAAGAAAACTGGAGATATCAAGGGAACATTTTGTGGAAAAATGAGCATGATAAAGGACAAAAATGGGAGAGACCTAACAGAAGCAGAAGAGATTAAGAAGATGTGGCAAGACTACACAGATCTATACAAGAAAAATCTACCTGATTTCTCCAGTGGTGTAGTTGCTGACCTGGAGCCTGACATCCTGGAGTGTGAAGTCAAGTGGCCCTTAAGAAACAAGAAAGTTAGCAGAGGTGACAGTATTACAGCTGAACTATTTAAAATCCTAAAAGATGATGCTGTTAAATTGTTGAACTCAATATGCCAACAAATTTGGAAAACTCAACAATGGCCACAGGATTAGAATAGGTCAATTTATGTTCCAATCCCAAAGAAGTGAAATGCCAAAGCATGTTCAAACTACTGTACAATTGTATTCGTTTCACATGCTAGCAAGGTTGTGCTCAAAATACTACAAGCTAGGCTTCAGCAGTATGTGAACCAAGAACTACCAAAAGTACAAACTGGGTTTTGAAGAGGCAGAGGAACTAGAGATCAAATTGCCAACATTTGCTGGATTATGAAGAAAGCAAGGGAGTTCCAGAAAAACATCTATTTCTGCTTCATTGAAAAAAGCCTTTGATTATGTTGATCACATCAAATTGTGGCAAATTCTTAAAGAGATGGGAATACCAGACCACCTTACTTGTCTCCTGAGAAAACTGTATGCAGGTCAAGAAGCAACAGTTAGTCCCAGACATGGAACAATGGATTGGTTCAAAATTGGGGAAGGAGTACGACAAGGCTTTATACTGTCACCCTGTTTATTTCACTTATATGCAGAGTACATCATGTGAAATGCTGGGTTGAATGAATCACAAGCCAGAATTAAGATTGCTGGGAGAAATATCAACAACCACAGATATGCAGATGATACAACTCTAAGGGCAGAAAGTGAAGAGGAACTAAGGAGCCTCTTGATGAAGGTGAAAGAGGAGAGTACAAAAGCTGGCTTGAAACTCAACATTAAATAAATAAGGTCATGGCATCCAGTCCCATGGCTTCCTGGTAAACAGAAGGAGAAGAAATGGAAGGAATGACAGATTTGGTTTTCTTTGGCTCCAAGATCACTGCAGGTAGGGATTGCAGCCATGAAATGAAAAGATGCTTGCACCTTGAGAGGAAAGCTATGGCAAACCTAGGTAAAGTTTTTCCCTGCCAGTCATGATTGACTCTAGGGTGTAGTTCTCATCTCCATTTCTTAGCCAAATAGTTTTTGTTTGTCCAAAGATACTTCTGTGGTCATGTGGCTGGCATGACTATACACCAAGGCACATGGATGCTGTTACCTTCTCACCAAGGTGGTATCTATTTATCTAGTTGCATTTTTACAAGCTTTTGAACTGCTAGGTTGGCAGGAGTTAGGCAAATAATGGGAGCTCACCCCATTATATGGTGGCTCTTGGGTCTTGAAGTCGAGCCGCCAACCTTCCAGCTGACAAACCCAGCATCCTAACCTCTTGTGCCACTGTGCACCCTATGGAAAACCTAGACAGTATATTAAAAAGAAGGGACATCACCTTTCCAATAGAGGTCTTGTCTGTGGTTTTCCCAATAATAATGTATGGCTGTGAGATTTGGACCATAAGGAAGGATGAGTGCTGAATTATTGATGCCTTTGAATTTGAATTGTGGTGCTGGAGAAAACTCTTGAGATCCCTTGGATTGCAAGGAGATCAAACCAGTCAACCCTAAAGGAAATCAATCCTGACTGTTCATTGGAAAGACAGATATTGAACCTGAAGCTCAAATACTTTGGCCATCTAATGTGAAGATAGGACTCAATGGAAAAGACCATGTTGCTTGGAAAGACTGAAGGCAAAAGAGAAGGGAGTGGCAGAGGATGAGATGGTTAGTTAGCAATGAACATGAATTTGAGCAAACTCTGTTATACAGTGGAGGACAGGGTGGCCTGGGTGTGATGGTCCATGAGATCATGAAGAGTTGGACACGACTTAGTGGCTGAACAACAAAAATGCTTAGCTTTCTGTACCATAAGGCATTTTGGGTGGGAAAAGAAGCTCATCAATATCTGGAAAGCCAGGGCTTCCTTACACGATGGTAAATATTTGGAAGAAGAAAGAGTCAAACTCTGACAGATAGGAGTTTGAAACATTTATTGTGACGGAACATTAGTGAGTGGTCTGTCATGTTGTAGAAGATTCCAACACTTGACACTTCTCTAATTTGAACTGAAAAATAACTGCATAGAGAAATATCGAAACAATGTGCGGGCAGCAAACAAAAGGTACATTATCCCTTTAACCTTATATCATTGATATTATATGAGTTAGTGGAGGAAAGCCTGGAACAGATGTTTACTGGTCAGATACTTAACTGCAATTTGAGCAACAAATGATAGGTAGAATATGAGATGATTTTAATAGGTCCTTTGAGAGAAGACACACACAAGTGCATTCTGTAATGCTGATATCATACTTCTTCATGGTAAGGGAAGGCTGTCCTCGCTTCAGCTTCTCATCCTATCTTTTTTATTAATTTGATTTGGGCAGTGGTAGCAAAGATCTTGATCCTGGGTTTTTATTTTTTTTTAGAAAGCACAATAATTCAAAACTATTCAAAGCAAATAAGATTGAGAAAGAACAGTTCTCCTTTTCTTTTTAATATCTGGATGCTACTGGTTTTAAAATGCATTGTTTTTAGGAAATGATATTTGTGTTTACTGTCAAAGGTAAGAGAAAAAGCAAAAAAAGAAAGGGCTTTGATGCAGTTCAGCCAACTTTACAGTAATTGGGCTTTAAAGATTTCTGATGAAAGTTGTCTATCGTTTAGAGCTCAGGTGAGCTTTGTGCATTTCTCTTGCCTATCAATACAGCAATAGATAATAAGCCATGTTTACTTAAGGATAGAATTCCACCAGAAAATAAGGGTATCTTTTTCTTTTCTCCATCATTTATCAATGGTAAGAAAAAGCTAACCATATGCATGATTAATAATTACTCAGATTTTGTTCCATGTGAATGAAAATCAAATGGGAGCAGATGCAATTTGTGATGGATAAAATGCCTTTCAAAACTGAACAGAAGACAGGATATGGGGACTCTTAAGATTATTTTTGACCCTCTCCCCATGGCAATATTGCTCTAGATTGTAGAGTGGATGTTGCTCGGTATCGGAATATAAGCTTTGCGTGCCTTCAAAACCAGCCATCTCCAGATGTTCTCAGGTGATTGGATCTTCTGCCTTCGAATGCCAAAGAACTACTGTCATGAGGGTGCTTGTCTAGGCCACCTTAAGTACAGATGCCAGATGGGTGGCTTCAGGGCAGTCCCTCTCTCTCGGTCCAGTCCAACTTTCAGAGAAAAATAGGAGAAATGTGGGGAAAATAGAAGGTAGGAGTAGTATATATGTGGTTTTAAGTTACAGAAAAAAGGTGGAATATCACCTAAATTAATACATAAAATACTAGACACAATGGACAAGATAGCTTCCTATGACTACTCTGAATGTTCACCATTTGAAGGGAAAATGCTTTCAAATTGCCTTTATTTTTTAAAAATGTTAATACTATAGAGAACCAGTTTGGTGTAGTGGTTAAGGTGCCTGGCTAGAAACCAGGAGACCATGAGTTCTCTAGTTCTACTAGAGGCACAAAATCAGCAAGGTGACTTTGGACCAAACATGCTTTCTTCCTACAAAGCAGGCAATGGCAAACCACTTCCAAAAAAACTTGCCAAGAAAACTTCAGGGAATTTTCCAGACAGTCACCAGGAGTCAAAGACTGACCTGAAAACACACACATGCAACACTCTAGGGAGCTTGATATCTAAGATGAGGGATATTTTTTTTATATTAAATATCAATGAAGATATATACTTTCCCTCAACTACAAGTTCATTTGGATACCAAATAGTGTCTGAAGAGGATGTTTTTCTGAATTCAGTATTACAGCTGAATAATACAATAAGAATCTGAATCTTTGGGGTCTGATGCATTCAAATGCTAGAAACTCTGCTGGTAACTTTGGTTGTAGAAAAGTATGGTGGGTAGCCAGATTCTTACTGCTGCTGTATTGATGATAGGTAATGTTCCTCTGTTTGGAAAACGCTTGCATGCTTTTCTGCTATGATAATGATTTTGTTCTACCGAACTGCTTTGTGAATACTGTCTTTATCAGAATTTTTTTTTAAATTTTCCCAGTTGCTTGGCAGAAAATATGGATTGGAAGAATATATGTTTACTTTTTAAGCATTCATTTTTATGCATAATTAAAATTGTTGTAATTTCCTTTGGAATATGTACAGCTGCTAGAGTTCAAATCATAATTTTTCTCAAGTTTTAAAATGCAAAATTATTAATTACTATCTAGCCTTTGCAGGTGATGTGACAATAATAAATCTAAAATCATTTTCTTGAAATGGATTATATCTGAATAATCTGTTTTGTCTGAATTGCATAATAGGAAAGTTACCCTTTTCTAAATGTTATGACCAATCAAGGCTACATGGATTTGCATAAACTTTCACTTGAATCTGTGCTGCTGTATTTTATGCTGCATTTCTTATTCTCTTCCTTTTATTCTTCTTGTGTGTACTTGCTATAATTTTATATATGTATTTTTTAATGATGAAAATCAATGACATGATTAATATTTCATTCCCTTTTCTCTCTTGATCAGCATTAACAAATTAGAAACTCAGGTTACAGTCTGAACAATGAAATGTGTTTAATCCCTTTGGACCTATCCATCTTTTTCTTTGTGTTTAAATTTGATATTTATGAAAAAAATAGAATAAAGCTGAGCACCATTAATACATCTGATAACACTCCATGCATTATTTTACTTTTATTGTTTATAGATGTTATTGCTCCACACTTCCAGACAAGTGCATTTAATTTTTTTTGAATCCTTTAATCTTTTTAATTTTGTGGGGATTTTTCTTTTCAAAAACCAGATGTTTCAGAAGAAAACATGGCCAGTAGCCTAATTTTCTTTCTGTCATGCTTGATGTAGTGATTGCTTCTTAGTTGTCCTCCTAATAATGATGAAACTTGGGTGGACATATGGAAAAAGCACTATGAGGTACTGGAAAAAAACTTGACAAACAGCTTTATTGTTGCTGACATTTACCCTTATTTCATCTGCATAGAATGCTAAATTTTAACTTAGATTGATTACTTGGAGAGACCAGGAGAATTTGTTTGGCTGTTTTTTTTTTTTTGGCTTCAGGAGGACCATAATTTTCTTTCAGTTAATTTATCTATTTGCTATCAAGGAATACAATCCTCAGTTACAGAACACCGTCAACCCCTGATGTTAATGGAAATACATGTAGGCTTCTATCTGCAGCACAAATATGATTAGCTAATGTGATCTGTCTCAGTAAGAACAAGACCTTTTTTTTAATCAACATGGTCAAATTTGTTAGAACAAGTATGAGACTATGGGAAGGAGTCACAGCATTTGTTTTGCTTCCAAACAATCATCTGTAACAATGGTATAAACAGGCCTTTGTTTGAAGTATTGTACTTTCAGGTGCTTTAAAGACTCCTGAGATCAGCACCTGTACAATGTCCTTGAAACTCAGGTTTTATTTCTTCCAGAACAAAGTAATGACATGACTTTTAGTGCTGGTTCTGCAAATATCTCATCAATATTTAAAGTGTCAATTGTATTGACTGTACACAGTCAAGTGTATTTCTGTTACAGGTACCAATTGCAGATGAAAGATTTTATCTCTGAGGTGTTGGATTTCCTTCAAGGGTCTTCACAGTTATGATTTTCCTTTTATTGGGAGAGAACTTTTAATACTACTTGCTTTTGCTTGAGCTTTGAATGTACTGTTTGACAACTAGGGTAATTCATTGTTTATTTTGGTAAAAAAATTGTTAACCCTAGCATGTGCTTATTTAAAGAAGGAGAGTATTGTAAAAATTGTTAACCCTAGCATGTGCTTATTTAAAGAAGGAGAGTGGAAAGTGTTTTCCATGATGCTTTTATGGTAATGTTCTCTCTGTCCCCATTCATCAGGTCAGTACTGTTGCTGTTGATAACAACAACAACAACAAAAAGCCAATCATGTTCTAATTAAGAAATACCAGAGAGAAAGAACTGTATGCTAAGCTATGGGGAACAGCAGGGATGGACAATGTGTGACACCCTTGATGCAACTGAATTCCAACTTCACATAATCTCCATTAGCCATGCTGCATAAGGCTGATGGAACTGTAGTTCAGTAATATTTGGCAAAATCACCCTATAGCCATTCTTATATTATAGGCATTAGGATGTCACCCCAAATAATGATGGGTTATTTGGTTATATTGGTTATTTGGTTATACTCTCTTCCTAGTTCATCTTCAATATAATAAATCCTCATTAAACATGAGAAAAAGACTCCTTTCCATCCTCCTTTTTCAACTGTTCAAAAGAAGCTTGTTTTCCCACTGCATGCCCTCTGAGGGGGACAAAGGCTTCGGGGAATGGATGGCTCCAGCCCTTTGCTTTGTAACTGGAGATACTGGCTCCATATTGTGACATTTATAACCAAAGATACTGACTCCCTCCATGGGGGAAATGAAGCACACCCACTAAAGGTAAGACGGAGAAGATAAGTATGTCCTTGATTAGCTTTAATGTACATTTGTGCTAGTTAACAAATGATTCATCATGTAGCACAGATCAATAGGCAACAGCATCATGATGACATAGGATTATATTCCTTTTTGCACTTTTCTTTACTCACTATTTTTAGACACAGTGATGGATAACTTTGAATACCATTAGAGGAGGAAAGCATAGAGGTGGAATTTTTAACAGTATTCATGTTAGGAAGTGGGAAGGGGGCATTGTGATAATTTCCTGTTGTCTTATTTATTTCATTGGTCAATGTGGGAACAGAAAGCTGAGTTAAAAAAACAGCATTGATTTCATTGAATTCTGATTGATTAAAGGGTAGCCCAGTATGTGTTGCAGTGTGCTATTCAATCACAAATTCCACATTTATAGTACCTATTGGTTTACAGGATCATCTTTAATAGGTATTTTAAATTTATTTTGAGCAATTTGAAAGAAATATATAATTTTGCCACTTCATATTTTTCTAAGGCTATGAATTTGCTCCTGTGTATGTTTTTGTTGAATTTGTAGTTCTTTAAAATCTTACAGTTATCATCCACAATGTTTAGAAGCTAAAATACTTTATTTCGTTTTACTTAAAAACCACATAACAAAGGAGACAGATTTATGATTTAGAGATTATATGCTAAGCAACTGAAAATTGATGAGTACGTTTTTGAATTTTATATTTCAAGCAATAGGTATTCTATTGCCAACTTATGAGGGTAAGCAATTATATTCTTAGGAATATCGAACTGGTAGAATATTTTAACATGAGACAGAAAAATAAATCTCTGGATGCCATGCAGTCTCAGTGTTCAACAAAATGAATCTATGTTGACAACATACCAACTAAAGAGCCTGGCTGTCTATGTCTTGCAGATTGGAGATTCTTAATACCTGAACAGAAATTCAAAATTTTTACCAGTATGAAAAACCATTTTGTGTGTGTCTGTAATAACATTTATTTCTGATATTGATTCTTCATATGTTCAAATTGACCAATTGGTGTTACCCAGAGCACAGTTTTAAACTGAAGTTTGAATGTCAGCATTATTTCTTATGATATATAAAGACAGAAAAAAAGGCTTGCTTTTACATTATAACAAAGTGATGAAAGAGCTAAGCATACAAATTATTAACAGACGAGAGCCTGTCCTTGTTTTTGATCCCATCTTTTCACTATATGATAAACTCCAGGTCTTCAGCATGTGAAATGAAACATATCTTCATTACATCTGCTTTACAGCAGTATTCCTACAAATCTGTGGTGTTTGGTACACATTTATAAATCTTATGAATCCTCATTGGAATAATATTGCTAAAAATATGTGCAGAAGTTCAGCAGCATAACAGATGCTATGTTGTTCTATGTTTAGGAGAAGTTGCCTGGCATCTTAAATCAGTTTCCCATAAAATCTGAATTTGACTAATTATAGATTAACTACAGTTGTAACTGGATTACAAACCAGAATATGACCTGTGGCTTGATGTAGTGGTTAAGGTACTGATCTAGGAATGTGGAAATTGTGAGTTCTAATCTTGTGTTAGCCATGAAAACCAGCTGGGTGACTTTGGGCCAGTCACTCTCTTTCAACTCACCTCACCTCACAGGATTGCTGTTGTGGAGAAAACAGGAGGAAGAAGAAGTATTACATATGTTTGAATTTTTATAAATTAATAAAGGTAAGATAAAAGTCTAATGAATCAAATAAATAAAATTATCTGAAGTAACAATCATGTTTCCCATACTATTTTCAGATTCATATCTGTTGGCCAAGCATGGTTAGACCCACAAGGAATTTGACTCTGGTACAGCAACTCTCAGTATACTTGTAAGACAACAGTAAATAAAATAATAACATAAACAAATAAATGAAATTCTGTATTCAACAGTAAAGTGTGCATCCGAAGTATGTAGTTGGTAGAAAAGGAATACAGTAAACTGTAGAATTAGAATCATGATCTACTGTACACATTAGACAAAACTTCTGGGTTAATTTAGAATTCTTTGTACTTTGTATCCTTTCATATAGCATGAGTCAAGTATTCAGCTGAATGATGGCATGGGGGAAAAACTATCCCTGTGCCTGGTTGTTTTGGTGTACAATACCCTATAGCCCCATCCTGAGGGAAGAGGTTCAAACAAATTATGTGCAAGGTGAGAAGGTTCTGCAGATATCTTCTCCAACCTTCTCTTAACCCTCTCAATATGCAGGACCTCCATGGAGGGCAGGCTAGCTGCAATTATTCTTTCTTCAATCCTTTTTGTTGGAATCTATATGTAATTTGCTAATTAACTCATGGGAGAGAAAGTCAAATTTCAAAACTATAATTTAACATTAAATTCAGAAAAAGCATTACCTGCATGATTGTGGAAAATTAATTCCTCTGTGAGGGCATTATATATGCAGCATGTGTGCCTACAATAGGTATTACATGATTCACATAGCATGAAGTATGATAAATTGATCTCAATTTAATCTGTAAAAAATGGATTTAAATCCCGAATGAATTGTAATTCACTTGTTTTACAGTGAATTTTACCTTTTTAATTCTTTTTCTCTGATCTTGGCTGGTCACAGCATCTAGCTGATCCCACCTGAAGTTGACAAAGTTAAACCAAGATGGATCTGATACATAGCTGGGTAGGAAACTAGCAGGAAATCCCAGGTCAGTTGATTAGAGCTGACAAAGGACAAACAAGATGAAAGTTTTCATATGTAAATATCTCAGTGCTGGCAAATTTGAATCTAATTTAAAGTTTACATTTTCCCCATTCTCTACTAGGATTTTTGAAAGATTGTGCTATCATAAGAAGACAAACATGTTTTCAAAACACACACGCATATGCACAGATCACATACACACAAATAAGTGGGATATTTCATATTATTATGTAAACAACAATGTGAAATCACAGCTGTCATTTCTTTATTTGGTATTGGCCTTTATATGCATAAAGTTCTTCCCAAGAACCTAGGATGTCATAATGTATTAGCATAATATATGGAATGTGCAGATCCAAGCAATTTGCAATTGCAATTGCAATCCAAGCCTTTTTGCAGTTGACAGATGGAAATTTTGTCAGTGCACAGATTTTCTAAGTGCCATCCAAAATGTATGGCACTTAGTGTGCCAATAACCACTGGGGTCACCATAGCCAGTTTATGCCATAACCTTTCAATTCTGATTTTCATATCATGATACTTTGTGATCTTCTCCAATTCGTTGTCCTTTTTTCTATTATACGTTGGTCTTGCCACATCAATTATCCACACTTTTTTCTTTTCAACCACAGTTATATCTTGTGTGTTATGAGCTGAGGTTTTTAATCAGTCTGTATTTGGAAATCCCATAATATTTTAACCTGGTCATTTTCAACTACTTTTTCAACTATATGTTCCAAAAAAAATTTAATTATGGCACTTGATCATTTTTACAAATGTTCCAGTGAATCATTTTGGTGACTTTCTTATAATCAGTTTATGTGATCTTCATACCTGAATTGAGTATATGATCTACTGTTAGAAGGACCAATGAAGATAAATGGTTTAATCTCAAAAAAGATGAGATCATCCTTAGGAGCTGGGGACATGCTGAGGAAGTTTCTGCAATGGGAAACTGGTATCCAGCCACCAGTTCTAAAGATACATAAATTCCTACTCCAGATCTATAATCTCAGTGATTTCTGTAGTGCCACAGCTTGAACTAAGACGGAGTGATTGAATGAGATCCCAGACAGATGACAGTAGACTAGTAGGACCAGTGAAAATATGAAATATCCTTTATGCATCTTGCTTGTGAGATTGGATATTTCATTCAGCTGCTTCATCTAGAGCTTGTAAACAATTCCTTCTCTTTGACTTTGCCTAATCTTTAAATGACACTTGGTCCAAATATCACTGACATAATTTTGGGCAATAAATCCATCCATCCATCCATTAATTAATTAATTTTGGTTATGCTCTGTATATCCATTCTGGCCTGAATTTATTGACACTTCCATATGGGAACTTGTTCTTCTTGGCTTCATCCTCCATAAATAGAAATGTCAAGAAGTCAAGAACTATGTATCATAGAGACATAGGAGCTAATACAATATTTGTAGCAATGGGTTATTGAAATCTGGTTTTCTGACCATCTGAAATTATATGCATTGTGGCCTGCACATAATTAAGATTGCATAATTATTAATTTTCACTCTTTATTGGTTATTAGAAAAACTTATGAGGTGAAGGGACCGGTGATTATAAAAAAAGTCTTAGTAATGACACTATATTTGCTTCAGACTTTCTCAGAGAAATAGACTTGGTGCAAATCCCCTCTGTTATTTTTTTGAGGATAAATAAATACTCTTTTATGTGAACAGGCTTTTCAATATATTTTGAAGATCTGTTGAATTACTGATACTTTTAGATATTTTAATAAAGTATGTGTAAAGCATCTAAAGATGCTTTTGGAACTAATGAGGTATTAAATCATAAATTAATAAATGTGTTTCACTTGTCATTTCATTGCCCATTCATCTAACCTTGGAAAATGCTCCATTGATACTCTTTGCAATCTTTGCTCCCTTTTTACAAAATAAACAAATAAAATAGTCTGAATAATTGGGTGCTCTCTGCGCACATGATTACCTCTTTGCTCCTTCTGAATTTCACATCTGGAATAAAATGAATACATTCCAGCTCCAATTCTGTTAATTTCTCTTCATTGTGAAAAATATTTAGATTTCCCTACATTATTTTGCTTATTTTGGACAGTTTAGCCTCAGTGCAGCAATCTAGAAGTATTAAGGTGGTTCAGATATGTAACTGATTGTTTGGGCTTTTCTTACAACTATTTTTGATAGTTTTTTTCTTAAGAAGTTCCTTTCTTCTGCTCTTTGAAACTTTCAAAATATACTCCATAGACTCAGCCAATAGATATGGGAAGTACAGGAACAAGGGAAAATCTACTATGCTGGTAGATGAACATAAGTGGATGATACCAAGAAATTCAAATATTTCTTAAGAGCTTTCTCAGACTATGAATAATCTGAGTGGGACATAATCTGATGCTAAAATAGGGCCTCTTTAGGCTGGGATTTTGGATTTAAAATGATAAAGGCAATTCAGTACTGACAAATGCAAAACAATGCACATTGGAGGAAATTAATGTATATGCTGGGGGTTTCTGATCTGGCAATAACTTACCAGGGAAGGAGTTTTAAATTCTTGGTGGAGCATTCAATGAAAATTTCAACCAATGTATGGTAACTATTAAAAAAAGATAAGATTTTGTAGATGGAATGGCCTTGAAGGACAGGAGGAAGAATTTCTATAAAGGCAATGGTCAGATAACAGGGCTTGAGTCTGGGCCAAGAAAATAATCTGAGAAAACATCTTAAACAATCCCCTCCCTGGTTCACACAAAGATAAATTGAAGGAGGGGGGGGACCACATTCAGACTTGCACTTTTTTTATATTATAGCTGCTAAAATAAAAGTAGTCTTGATCTATATGGCATTGGTTTCTTAGTCTGTTCTGCCTTGGACTGACAGATCCATGCTAAGAATAGATAGAAAAGGTATTAAAAATAAAACAATGTATTAAAGTACTAATATAAATCTGTAGAATATTCTCTACAGTTTTGGTCACTACTGGAAAAGCTGAAGAAAAAGAGAAAAGGACAATCCAATTCATCAGGGAACTGGAGCAGTTCTCTCTTGTATACAATGGTAGAAATTTTAGTCTTGGAAAAAGGACAGGTAAGGAAAGCTTAATTATGTATCTAAAATATGCTCAGTATAGAAAAAGTAGATAGAAAACTTCTTACAATATGAAAATTGGGATTCTTTTAAGCCAAAATGAGATGATTCAAGGAATGGAAGATAGGAGGATTATTTTGTCCATTAACTTTATTTATTTGTTGGCTAGCTATATATACTTTCTGTTAACAGTAGTTACTGGGTTAAGATTACTTTATCCATATCTTTCTTCCAGGTGTACATAATGTAACCCTATGTACCACAACACATGGATTATATAGGCCATTAGTTTGTCCCAGCATGTCCTTGGCTTGAGAATAGCAAACCCAATTATATTTTATTGATGTATTAAAATGATCCTTCTTGCCAAGCTGGGAAGCAAAGTCAAATGAAACACTGTCTTTTGTACAGCTTGGGGAATTTTTTTTCAGGTAACTCCATTCTATGGACTTTTCAAACAATCATGTAACTTTGAACTATAAAAATACATTTGTTTCTTATTTATTTTACTCCATCAATATATGTTCTCTCAAAATTATACCTGTGATGTCAGCACATAATTAGAGTAATCAAATATTTCCATTTCCTATCCAGCCCTTATTTTTGTGGCTGTTCAATAGCCTTCTCTATTCTGGGTAATTTTCAGATTCTTGGATTAAAATTCCCAGAATTCTGAGCTAACCTAGCCAGTGTTAAAATAACAAAGCCACATTCCTATTCAAAACATCCTTGTGTTCCTCAGAAAACATGATCTTGCAACTTAAAGATGTAAACTGTTATAAAATACATATAACTGATTATTTATAAAAGATGTACAGTATATCTGATATCTATATATATATATATGTGCACATTCATCTTCAGGAACCTACATCCAAAAACTTTCTAATTTGATTTCAAAGTTTAGTAAAGCAGAAATTTGCATTTACATTCAAGTTCTTAAATACAATTCCAAATGGCATCAGAGTTATAAAGGGTAATCATACAATGGGAATTTGATAGTGTGCCAGATCCATTTAACTATCAAATTAGTTAATGGATAGAGGATATATATTAAAACAAATGCTGAGAACTCACAATCCCAGAGTAATTTATGGTCCTTGAACTTCTGAGCTGTCTTTTGCCATGTTACTAAATTTAGCAGTGAGTTTGCTGAAGTTTAGTGATATGGTCAGTTGCCATTTTGAGGTGGGAAATAAAAAAAAACATGTCTTGATGCTATTGGAAAATAATTCTATCCAATCCTCATGGGAAAAAAACTAGAAGAAGAAAATGAGCCCTTTGGACATATAATTAATAGACTCATGCTCATCCTCAAAAGTGATACTGAGCAGCTCTTAGACAGTCACAGACTGTCCATGAAATGATTCATTTTTATCTACCTATGACACATTTATGCATTTGTATAACACTACAATCCTTTCCGTATGATTCCTGTGTAAGTGAATTGTTAACGCACGGTTTATATGGCAAGAATATAGGTAGCCCTCAACTTACAGCCACAATTAGGGCCAGAATTTCTATTGCTAAGCAAGGCACTTAAATGGGTAAATGAATCATGACCAATTTTTTGTTATAGCTGTGAAACAAATCACTGCTGTTGTTAACTATGTGGTTTTTAAGTGAATCCAGTTTGTCCCATTGACTTTGCTTGTTGGAAGTCCCCTGGAAAGCTCACAAATGATAATCACATGACTCTGGGATGCTGCAACAATTGTAAATACATGCCAGTTGCCAAACACCTGAATTTTGATCAAGTGACCATGGGATAGCTGCAATTGTCAAAAGTGTGAGGACTGGTTGTAAGTCCCTTTTTTAAAGCTGTGGTATCTTCAAATGGTCAATAAACAAATGGTTGTAAGTTGAAGACTACCTTTATATCTCCTATGCCTTTGAAGAAGTCAACATACTAAATAGAACTGCTTCCTATGTAGTTGCAGAACTTTCATACAAAATCTGTTCCCAACAGTTCCTGACTCTGTATGTATTTTTCTATGGATATGAACCTGCATAAAAAAAATAATAAACTGTTCAGGATTCAATTGGTAGATATTATTGTCCTGCAGTAGCCGTACCATCACGACCTGCTGTCCTGAGGTCTGCCTAAATGAAAAAAAAATGAAAGAAGATTTCTTGGATGAGGGAATTGTCTTGCAGGGTCAACAAAGTATTCGTTGCTAGTGAAGCATTCACAGCAGTCCTCTTACCATACACCCTCTTTCTGTAGGCTTTTATATACCAAATATATATAGCAGCATTAACCTTGAGCTGTTTTCTCCCTTCTATCTAATAAAAAAACCTCTTTAGCTCCTGATTACTTTTATTCTCGTCTCTATAGATCAGGTATCCTTAAGTATTTTATGAACACCAAGGTCACTATTTTTTCTATTAAATAGTGCAGAACTGTGGATAACTTTAGCTTTTAAAAAAAATCTATTGAATTTTTGAGTTTCTTTTTATTTTCCTCTTCCCTAGCATAGCAAAGTACTTACCTCTATACCCATGATCCATCTAAACTGGTGAACTAAAACTCTTTTTACATTTAGCACTTGGTAAAAATAGTTTGGAAATTATCTCTTGGAAAAAGATGA
>JANHZU010003231.1:158972-178731 GCA_032468055.1 Acrochordus granulatus
ATATTATGTTTCTAATGGCAATCACCTTCTTTGTTGGCATGTAATTTATTTATTTAATTGATTATAAATTGCAGATCAATATATTATATAGACCTTTAACTACGTAGTTAAAGTTCTTACATTCCATTTGTCCATTTTGTTTGGGATGAATTCACTTTCCTCTGACATCGTATCTGAGGTATATTGCATGAAGAAATATCAAGAGATTTTCCTTTCATCTAGCTAACTTACTAAGAGAAAATATTTATAATTGGGAGTTATGTATTAAAATTCAGTGAGATTTTTATAAATATAATTTACCATCATGCATTCAACCCTGTTTGCTGTTTTTGCTAGTTAAAAATGCATTAGATCTCTCCCTTCACACTGGGTCTCTATAATCAATATTGCCCATTGTCACCTTTTATGGCCTAGAACTGGCAATAAAACAAACATGAGGGCAAGATGAGAGCTGTTCCAGAGTCAGAGGTCAAAAACTGAGAAAGACAAAGTAAGTCCGACTCACCAAGCCCAAAGAATTATATGAGTTAATATCTCAAGAGGTTCAAGATCGAGCCATGAAAGGAATCCAGGTTCACCACACAAAATGAGCACAGAGAAATGAACAGCAAATCCAAGGCATTTGAGTTCTACAACTCCACAGATTTGGAAACTTTCATGTATGCTAGAAAGAAGAGTCGAGAGTTGTAAATAATCAGTGAGGAAGGACCTCTGTTCCTGCAAAGTCCTTGCTTTAAGTAAGCAGTGTGCCTCTACTATTTCACTGCCATGATCAAGGAATTTCCCCTGCCAGGTAAGTAAGCAATAGCATCATATTATACATCCATATCAGCTGACATATTGTACGCAGAATTGTTAACCTGATGCTCTGCTCTACTAGAAGATGTACATCAATAGATGGCTTTGATCCTCCCTGAACTCTTCATTCTCAGACAAGGACTTCTCTAGGAAGAGCAGGATGCCTGCTATGAAGAACAAAACGAGATTTAATTGTAACTGGGAATCTCCCTTGAAGAGACCATATGCCTTTCTATCAGTTTCTTTAGGAACGGTAGAGATAAGCATTTCGAGCTGCTGTATAATCAATGACATTTGTCATCACTAGGTTTCTTAACCTACTGTTGTGTTTGTTTACTAAATGGAAAATACCATGTATGTTTGTGGTGCTGAAATAGAACATTAAAAGAAAAAAAGAAAAAGAATACACACACACACACACATACAGTACTACGCAAAAGTCTTAGGCCACCTCCACTTTATTTTAGCAAAATTTTAATGAGCATCCATTATTATTTTTAAGACTCTGTATTAAGATTCAAACAGAAAATACAGGAAATATGTATAGAAAATTTAAACACAGTTTTCAGAACAAAATGTCTTCTTCAGGCAACAGTCAGTATTAAATAGTCAGTACTAAACATTTGCCTGTTTAGCTTATGGAAGCTGTTTTTTCTGCTTTTTCCTGTTTTCGATTACTTGTCATTATACCTTTGCTAAAACAACAAATCTAATGGTGGCCTAAAACTTTAGTGCAGGGATTTGAGAAAGCTCACATCCAATTTCTTACACACTAGGTACCATTCTACATAATCTTGATTGCATGTCCCGTGCATTTTATAGTCTGATCCTATGAGCTTTTGAATGCTACCATGCTATTTTCCCTTTCTAAAATACTTTTTTTTCCAAATATAAAAATATGGTTATGTGTCTTCAGAAATTTGGGAATTGCTTCAGGGATGTAGACGAGAGAATAAACAACTGTCTGTTGAATTCCCAGATCACAGACCACAATGGAAACAAATATTAAGCAAAAAAAAAGCAAACTGCAAATATTCTATTATCTTTTAACCTCTGTAAAGAGACTATCATGCCCTTTATTGAAATCCTTTATACCAAAAGCTTTGTCCTTATCTTTCTTTTCTAGAAACCTTGTCCCTAATGTACTGGATTCCCCAAACAAATTTCTTGTGGTTGTTCATTTAACTATTGGCTGTAACTACAGCTCATGAAGGTTCAAATGTAGCTAATTCAGGATTAAAAAACTAAAACATGGCCATACTTTTTTCTTTATGCACAGGTAAGAGGTTTTTTATAACATGAATTACAATTATGGGTTATCTTGTCACTCCTTTGATGTCTTTCAAGAGCTTCAAATTTCCTGCAGCCAACATTTGGGTAAGAGCTTCAAATAAATTTCATTCCATTCTTATATTAAAATTTGTGATTGATTATATGCCATCAATTTGTTGTCAACTCTTAGTGACTACATACATAGGTTTTCTCTATGATAATCTCTCTCTACCTTGGTCCTTTAGGTCTTCCAATGTTGTACCCATTGCCATTGCAACTGTAACTGAGTCATTCTACCCTGTTGCTGGTCATCCTCTTCTTGACCCAGTCAATAAATTATAAAAACATTTCCTGTTTCTAACCTTTTATTGGATATCCCACCTTCTCACTTGTGTTTTTCTCCCCAGTCTTTTCTTGTGTGTGTAGTCAATTTTCCCCATTATTGTTTCTACTTTGTCTCTTCTACCTGTTTCTCATAGTCATTATTCCATAAAAAAAGAGGCAAGGTGTTATTTTTTGTTACCTTTCATATTGTGTAAATGAATACTGGTTTGAAATCCAAAGGAGGTTATCAGCTTAACTTTTTATTTTTTCCTTCTTGAAAATGGGCCTGCTACACAACACCCTATCAGACCCACCCATTCCTCTAAGTGGCTTTCCAGTGAAGTCAAAAGAATGAAACGTGGGTTGGGATGCTATAACTCAAACATCACTCTTTTTTGTTTGTATTGCAATATCACATACAACTACAGCAGAGGAAAAATATTTGCTACAACTTTGCAACACATGTTTCATCACTTGTCCTCCCTCCCCATTCTTTGCTGTTTACATTCATTTCCAAGAAGAAATATTGACACTTTGCCACCAACAGTTCTGAATCTTTTTACATCTTCTTGGCCGTTCTATGAAAGACTTCTTCCTTCAATCCAGCCCTAGAAAAATAGAAAGGAAGGAGTTTTGGATCTTCTTACCCAGGTAGCAGAAATACAAAAAAATCACAAATTTTTTACTATTCATAGGTCAACCCTCATCTCTTCATACCAAAACTGTATATGCTCATAAGTAGAAAGATGTTTGTCATCTTTCTTTAGTATATAACAATAATTTGGCCATTTGCCATTCTTGATTGATGCCCTAATAGTATTGGCTTAGGAATTTGTCTTATAAGACGAAAGAATGAGTCAAATAAAGCATACAGAGACATTTCTGGTGTAATGTAAGAAATAGTTTGGGAAGATTATGCTTGATTAGGTCTTTCAGCTTTGCCTGTCATGGCTTATTTTCAAATCTTGTAAACTTTTTCTCTTACTCCACTCCTATAATTGTGGAGGAAAATAAATTGGCCTGTTTTTGATCATATACTCTTCCACTGTCAAAGGGATTACAGGACTTAAAACCCAACAGTAAGGATAATGATAAAAAAACAGCCTTACAAATACCCACTTTTATTTTTCATTCACTTCTGATGACATCAGATTAAATATATGCAGCTATATTTTAAATAAATTTGGCGGAAGTGTAAGTCCCCTTTGTATTGGGTTACAAGAGTTTAGCTATTGTCTTAGAAAGATATGGCTGTGGAAGGATTACAAGTTGCCTAAAAAGGCCATTCCTGAAATTTTGAGCAATGAGCACAGGTCATTGATGCTTTTACTTCTGAGAAGCTGTGTTTGTTGCTTATTTAATGCAAATGAGTGTAGTTCCTTTTTAGTGGAAGTAAAAGTACTTTGCTTCTCTTCCTTTTATGCTGGTGGAGAATTTCTTCTCTCTTTACATCTAATTTCGCTGTTGGACAGGGGCTTTGTAGAGGAGAAACCTTAATATGTAGCAAAGCCAAAATTGCAGTGTTGCAAAATATATAACTCAAGAACAAGACAAGGTGGCATGAAGCCAGATGTTTTGTTCTGAATCCTAAGTTGTAATAGTGTGAAATAAGGTTGAAACAGTGGATATTTTTGGACACCATCCCTGAGTTGAATTTTTCTTTTTCCACTGTAAAATATAGAAACTGTGTTGGTATTTCATTGTGTGTTTTTCTGCTTCTGGTCTATATCACTGGGTGCTGATGGTGGAAAACATTGCAGGAGGATTGGTTTTTATCTCAGGGTAAAATATGTTCAATGTTATGATAAATGGGGAGGACCTGGAAAAGCAAAGTAAATTTTGGTGGTATCCCTTTAATGATATAATATCAATATAGTCTTCTGATTTACATCAGTTTTTCAATTTCTTATCAGTCGTGTGTCAGCAGTAAAAGACATATGAATCATAACTTTAATGGAAGAGTTCAAAGCAAAGAAACCACAGACTTTGACTAATTCAATCCTGGTTTAGCCATTTTCCCGCATGAGCTCCAGAGACTTTTCTTATAAGAATTCTGGTAAGTCTTGATCACGTATTATAATTCCCAGTATTTCTTATTTGTAATCTGTGGCAGCTAAAGAAATTTTGTGTTTTGTGTGTGTGTCTATGTATCAAATTTATTACAGTATTCATCTAAGACACAAACGATAACACTAATTTTCATCAAGGCAAATGGCCTTTCTAACTAAAAAAAGCAAATTCAGGGCCAAAACCAGTCCAATTAAGACTTCAAATCCGCATTTATCGTAAAACCTATTGTGCATTTTTGTTTGTGTTGCATTATCAGATAATAATCATGTTTATAGGAATGATCCTAATGTTTGATTTGTTCTAAGAATACTGATTTGGAAGAAGCCTATGTGGACCATAGTCTTCTCTGAAATGAATAATGATGATACTATAGTATTACGTAACATGATTACAGGTAGTCCTTACCAGCTTCAATTGGGCCTGGCAACCCCATTGTTAAGTGATGTGGTTGTAAAGTGAAACATCACATGACTGCACCAATTTATGATGTCAGTTCCTCTTCCAGTTGTTAAGTGTGATGTCACATGACTGGGACTCGCAACTTCCTGCTTCTGGCTTCCTCACTGCCAGCTATGAAGGTTGAAAATGGCAATCATGTGATTGTGGGATGCTGCAATTGTTATAAATGCTAGCAAGTGCCTAAATCATGACCACATGACTGGGGAATGCCGCATTTTTGAAGACTGATCAAACATCTCCTTTCTCAACTTTGAACAATTGCTGAATGATCAACTGATAAGCGAGGACTATCTGTGCATGATTTACAGAAGTTTTAATCATCTTGGCTATTTCAGAAGGATTATATGCATACCTGAGAGAGTGAAAGAGAGAGTGGAGGGTTGCTAATTAAGAAATGTAGTTATTTAGAGAATTCCTGACAAATAGAAAACTTGCATGTTTTCTACCAAGTTTTCCTGTATTGGAGACTGTTCAATGAACAACGTAGTTTGGGATAGCTCTTAAAAAAACAACTAGGTTAAGCCTCATTTAAGAATTTCATTGTAATTTTTCTGTGATTTCCATCTTAAAATGGTGGTAAATTGTGCTGCTGATTTTCAGGGAATATAGTGGGGAAAATTCCTGACCAGAAAAATTAGATTTTGATGATCACAGGTGACCTGAGAGTATCAGGTTCAGGAACACTTTAGAACAGAATAAGAATGTACATGCACATAAAAATCCATTAATATTTTCAGAAGTTTGTGATGCAATTCAAAATAAAAAAAACAAAGACACACAGAATGAAAACAATAATGCACTAATAGGTCAAAAGATCCATTCTCTATTAAGAGAAAGTTGCTTGCCAAATTGTCCACATTGGAAAATGGATCCATAAAAATGCAGAAATGATAAAAAAATGCAGATGAAAATTACATACACATTTTATATGTATCTGTTTCTTGTCTCTTCTTGAATTCATCAACTGATGTGGAAGGGGAAAGATGTAGAACTTGCAGACAATAAAATCAGAAACTGACTGAAACTAATACTTTCTCTGACCTGATTTAGTATCAGCAACAGTGGACTTTATGTATGTGTGTGCGCCCTTCCATTCCTCACTATACTTAAAACATGTCCTTGAATTAGTCTCTGCCACCTGCCTCTCTATTTTATCTGCACATAATGCACTCTTAGCCCTGTAGTGGAAATCTGTAGTGTTTTTACTTCTATACAAATAGAAACAGGATTGATTTTGTTGCTGAATAAGCAAACAGAAATTCTGGTAAAGATGTAGTCAGAGTTGAACATCTGTCAAATTGATCGGTATGGATCTTGTTACACTGCCGTATATTAGAAGCACAAATGAATGATAGAAACCATTCCCCATCTATGCATTTGGTTTGCTTTCCTCAAATTAAATGACTAATTCTTCAAAAACCAGGCTATACCTGCTCTTGCTCTCTTGAGTGTATAGAGATGCAAACGCACATATATGCACACACCCACACACAAACCTACATATATGCATATGGAGCCCTTTGATGGATACTATTTATAAACACTTTTTAGAATGTTTTCCCAAATTTTGTTTTGTGTGTTTATTTTATCAACATTGATGAGGATGAGAAAATCTCATGGGTAGAATGAAATTACAATAGCAAACTCTATGCACTAAGATTGCCAAAAATATACAAGTTACTCTTAAGTAATGAAATGGAAAATTTAGTTTTGGCTCCACAAGGGAAGCTCACTGGAGTGAGGGGCACACTTCATATTTTATTACAGAACCTAGTATATTAACAAAACTGTCATTATCCACTATGTGTGTGTGGAAAGTTTTGAAACTATGCAGACCTTCTATACTGCAGAATGGAATAACCTTTCAGGAAAAAAAATGGATTTACTATGTCTGGATGCAAAACTAATCAAGACAGTATGTCTATTTCATAGGGTTAAGGCCATTACAAGTTTCATCTCTGCTGAGGATATAAGATATCATTCAAGTTACTGCTGCATTGTTTTCTTTGAATACCAACAGCAAACAGGCGGGGTAGTCCTTTGGCTGCCTGTTTCCTACTTACGTAGGTATCATACTACCAAGTCAAATGAGAAACAGGCCCTTGCAATAACAACACTTTCCCCAATGCACTGTTAATTCTTAGTAAACCAAAATAAAATGTGTTGCTCTTTATCAAGACTATATGGCCCATAAGGTATCCAGATGTCTCGATAAAATATCAACCTCAGTTTTTTTTAACATACATTTCTTTTGTACAGAGCCGAGGAAATGAATGATCATTTTATGTTTGGCTCAGTCCAGGTTTATGATTCAACTGCATGAGTTATAACTCTTGATATTTATAGCACCCATCATATACAGATTTTATTTCTGCAAGATGTTAAGTCTGCTTCCTATGCCCATTTGTTTCTAAAGGATCCCAAATATATTGGGTCTTTTCTGTGGATTTTTTTTCCTCTTATATTTCTTAATTGATTGGGATGAATGGCAATCAAAGAGATCTGAAATCCCTAAACTGTAATAATTTAGTCCCTGCTGAATATGAATAAATATTACAGATTAATTTGTACTAATGTTATGTTGTGCCATTTAGAATAGGAGAATAATTTGAAGAAAGACATGCTAGCAAGATAGACATCATTCAGAAGAGAAGGACACTTAGAAAAATATCTGAAAAAAACAAGGGGGGGATGTTGCTTCAGGACTCCTGTCATTCCAAGTATAAAGGGTATTTAATCCAACAATTCTCAGCTTTGATTTGACACAGGACGGATTCATGGTTGCTGATGGCCTCCAGGTTGAATCTATATCTTCATAAACTGTGGATTTCAGTTTGCATCTGAATCATTTTATACTTCGAATTGGCAGACTGTTTGGAATATGCTATATTCTGTTATGTATAAATAATAAGGCAAATAACTGTTAATAAAAGCCCATGTGACAAGAATATACAGTGGACAACCCGAAGTGTTGTCAGTTTTAATGAACAGCAGCATTAGAAGAGTTTTTATAATGCTAAGAAAGAGATATAGTACTCAGTGGAGCTATCAGTGTAAATTAATGGTGGCAACATGCCTTTTTTTAGATGGATTTCATAGGAAAACAGTGAAATTGTTGCTTGGAATAACAAAACTCTAGCATCAGGTTTTATCAGCCACTGTAGGCAAAATTTTAATCTTTTCATTAAACAGCACCTTTGTGGTGGCCTTAATCTATGTAAATGTAACTACTGTTGAGTAAATCTTCTATGTGTATTGTCATATTAAATAATGGAGATAATTTATTTTATTGCAAATATCTGGGTGTTTAGTGGTGAACCAATTATGATGTGGTAATTTATCATCACGCATGCATACCACTACTTTTAAACTGGTCCGCTGTTATTATCAAGTCAAATGGTTTAAGAACCTGAATACCTCATACCTTCCTGAGATTTCTAGCTGTACTTAGAACTTTTCTAAGATTTTGTTGGGTATTATGTCCAATCAGTTTATCACAACACGTGAAAGAAAAAACACTTTGATTTGTGATTCAGTTCATTCAGATAATGCTTCTTGATCTTTTATGACGTTATGCAGGTAGTCTTCACTTAATGAGTACAACTAGGACTAGCAGTTTGGTCTTTAAGCGAAGCAGTCGCTAAGTAAAATTTTGGCTTATGATGTTGCTTCAACTTTCTTTCTTTACTTTACAGACCTATGGAGATCATAAATGCAAGGTTACAAAGTTATGTTTTCATTATCATCATAATTGCAAATGTTTGCTAAATGAAGCAGTCACTAAATGAGGACTACCTGTACCATTAACTGATATTTCAGTTACATACTATGGCGTTACATTGCTATTTATTAATTGTTGCCTGAATTTGCTCCACATTTCTCAAGAAGCCTTGGAAGCCTTTTACTTAACTAAAATTACTATCCACTGAAATGATTGGAACTTGAATTGATCACAATTAACTTATCCTTGCATCTCTCTCTCTCTCTCAGTTTTTATGTAATTTCATATTTTACTGCAGCAATAACTTATTTTAGAATGAGGGCCCTATTATTGTCCATATTCCATAGTTCTCTTGATTTGCAATTTTATGATAGACAATTATCACAGGCCTCCCAGAGCAAAGTTTCGGTGGGAGATTTTCATTAGCCTTTTGGCCTTTATTATGTACCGCTGGCTCTGCACACACTCATGTGCTGCAAAATTTCCCATTAAGTATTTGTTAACTCTGGCCAAAGATATCTTCTTGAATCTTTTCATATTGATTCTTATTCAATTTGAATGTATGTGCATAGAAATTCTTTCAAAAGGGAAGAAAATATTGGCAAAAATTCCCATGGGTGTACCGTGGTGTTTATTTAGTTGTAAGGTGTGTCTGAATGTCCTGTTTTTCATTGTTAAATACTCTCACTAGTGATTTGCCACCTCCTTGCTCACTACTCTTCAACTACATCCCAATAGAATACACCATTGGAGAACTTGTTCTTGTGGTCTTTTCGCAGTAGAGATATTCCTGCCCTTCTTACTGCTGAACAGAGTTTCTGTCCCGCTTTTTCCTTCACCCTTCTCATTTGGAGAAATGTGCCCAACTAAATGTGGAAAAATCTGCCTCACTCAAAAATTAAGTGAGGAATTTTGAAAGACCATTATCCTGGCTACATTTTGAAAGATAGAATGTTGCACATATTATCAGTTTAAAATAGATTATCATGTGCTAAAAAGTGAATGACATCCATGTAGGTAAGATAGATGCCATTTTAAAGATAAAAGCTGGATATTTCAGCTTTGGATCACATGTGATGGCCAGATTGTCTAAGTCAAAGGTTAAGTACCTGAGGCTCTAGGGTCATCTGCTAAGCCTTGAATACAGACCCAGAAATCCTGCAGTACCAATCATCAAATTGTTATGATAGTAGGACAGAAAATCTAAACAGCTTTTGGGCTGCCTCTCTGACTGCAAACCTGATCAGATATTGAGATATGCTTAATAAGCAGTTCTCAAGGAATTGCTTCTGCTGATGACTGAATCAGCTGGTAGGTGAGAGAGAACCATCTCCCATCTTCCTCTTAGGTGATGGAAGCACCTTCTTGGAGGCTACATCTGATCCTCACCCTTTATGAATTTAGAAAATCTGTAGAGATGTATCTTTTTCATTAGTTTTTCATGTTTTTTAGCATTTTGTAGATGGGTGTGGTGGCCTTGCAGTTGAGACACTGGGTTTGTTGGCTGGAATGTCACAGCCTGAGTTTGAGACCCAGGTGCTGCGTAACAGGGTGAGCTCCCATTGTATGCCAATCTAGCAGTTGGAAAGTATGCAAAATACAAGTAGATAAATAGGTACCACCTAAATTGGTGGAAAGGCAACAGCATTCTGTGCTCCTCAGCATATAGTCATGCTAGCCATAAGACCATGGAAGCATCTTCAGACAACACTGGCTCTTCGGCTATGAAATGGAGCACTGCTCCCTAGAATCAGACATGACTGGTAGGAGAAGCCTTTATCTTACCTTTTATTTCATTGTTTAAATGTTATTTGTCTTGTTACTATTCATAAGATACTTATAGGCTTAATCTGAAACCTATTGTTCTCCAGTAATTTAACCAGATTTATTTAAGGGAGTAACAGACCCATCTGCAAACTTGGAAAGATGATAAAGTTACTTGACTTAAAATGGTCAGCAGCATAGAAAAATGCTCATGCTGAATGGTTAGCTATGCTCATTCAGAACTTCAGCAGGGGCACTTAAAAGCTAAGCAGGGCTGAGATTGATTAGAATGTGGGTGGAATTTCTCTAGGAAAAAATCAGGTCTTTGCAGTAGTTGAAAACCATCCTGTAAGAAGGTAACCACTTCCATACTCTTACTCAGTTGGAGTTGAGCCCAATTTGATGCATCCAAAGACATTTCTGTGAAATGGTGCATATCACTTACAAAGAAATAAAACAGTTATTTGTGTCCTATAGAGAACAGTTATTTGTGTCCTATAGAAAATGCTGATTTTCTTTTTTTTAAAGATGAACAGAATTTTTTTATTTAACTTTTACCTTTTCATAGATAATCTGTATTGAAACTTTTAAACAAGATAAAAACTAATATGAACTAATATAAAGTAAGCTAGAAAAAAGAAATCAAAGAAAACAAAATGCTCAAGAAAGGAAACAAATGGAAGAAAAATAGAAAAAAGGAAAAAGATATAAGGAAGTGGCTTTTGATATTCATCACAGCAGATAAAAATATATTTTAATCTCTCTTTCTAAACAAAAGTATTACTCTCAGCAAAATACTCTTTTTTATTACAGTAATCAATAACTAAATTCATTGCCAACTATTTTCATTATCAGTTTTTATTGATTTTATCAATTAGTTGTTGCAGCTCTATTTAAATCAATTAATTAAAGAAATGAAAGGATTAAAAAAATCATTTTTCCATCAATTCCATTTGATCTTCTAGTTTCATATGTTTTGTTAACATCTTTGATCATCTGCAAATGTCCTTAACTTATTAGTTTCTTTTTTTAATCTTAACTTCATAATTCATCCTCTGTTCAGTACCTCAAGAACCAAAATGAGTAAAAGTGGAACGAATGGCCATTCTTATCTTGTCCTTTTTTGAATCTCACAAGGTTTTGTTAGTTCTCCATTAACGATTACTTGTGCTTTTTGAGAAGTATAAATCAATCTTATCCATTTAATAAAATTATAGTGAAGGTTAATATGTTGAAAAACACTGATATTCTTAGGGAAAGCTTTTACATTATAAATAATGATATATAAATTTTTTATAGAAATAAGTTATAACTCCATTTATATTTTGAGTTCATTGCTATTGTCAGTAAATAGTGGCTGAATGGGCGGGAACGGTTTTTCCCCATATATTTAGAACATATTTAGTACTGTAGATTGCTGATCAATGCACACTTTTATATCTTATGAGCTTACAATTCAGCAACAAGAATAGAGAATGCAGCTCAGATCTTGGCTTAATTTTTGGCACAGAAGAACCAAGTTCTTGAGTACATTCTATATAAGGTCTTAAATAATTTAAGAGCATTTGTTGTGAGGACTTTTTATACCTCACAGCAACTATTTATAGAATGATTGGGTTGGGAAGAACTGTAGAGAAATGTTCCTATGTGGGAACTTAATTTATTTTTTAAAAATTTATTAAATTTATAAATTTTTTTGCTGCCAAATCTAAACGACTCTTGGCAGCTTACAATTCAAAGACATAATAAAAACAAATAAAAATAATTAAAAACAAACCAACTGGACAGAGCAGAGAGATAAATATATGTATGGGGGGGAGGTGAATACTAAACTACTAACCACCTCCAAGATAAAGTACCCCCATCAGAGCCCCACACCAGCTGTCAGAGCCAGGTCTTAAGGATCTTCCTGAAGATCATAAGGGTGGTCATGGATATCACCTCTGGGGACAAGATGTTCCACAAAGTAGGAGCCACAGCAAAAAAAGCTCTTCTAGATCCTGACAGCCGAAATTCCTTGGCTGACCGGATCCAGAGGAGTTAACATCCCCATTGGGGTGAGATGGTTCCTCAGATAACTTGGTCCCATGCCATGAAGGGCTTTAAAGGTCAAAACCAACACCTTGAATTGCATCTGGAAGCAAACTGGCAACCAATGCAGCTCACAGAATAAAGGTGTAACATGGGCTATTCTTTTGTCCCCTACAATCATCCATGCAATCTCCGGATACTCTTTAAGGATAGCCCCATGTAAAGTGCATTGCAGTAACCCAAAGATGAGATGACATGCAGTCATGCAAAGACTCTTCTAGCTGCAACTGCCACCTGCTCTTTGAGCAGGAGTCATGAGTCCAGGAGAACCCCCAGAATGCACATCAGGTCTGTCTGGGGAAGTGCCACCCCATCTAGAATTTAGGTTGTTAAAGTCCCAAAGCCACTCAGTCTTGCCAAGGTTCAACCTAAGCCTGTTGTCCCTCATCCAGATCCATACAGCCTCCAGGCAGCGAGTCAGGACCAAGACAGCATCACTTGGATCAACAGGGATGGAGATGTAAATCAACGTATGTATTGTGCCTCATTGCATGCCTCAAATGTGGGCAAAGGCTTGCAAAAGGAAAGATTCTAATTAGTGCTGTTAAAGAAAGCCAAAGTATTAAGCTTTGCATGTCAACAATGCCACTGCTGGAGCGGCAACTCCAAAGGGTTGGCAGGTCCTGTTACTAGATAGAACTTTCTTGCTTTAACTGCAGATTTATAACTTTTGCAGATTTAGAGTGCAGGGAGCCAGCCTTAACTTGTTCCAATGAATCCGCATTCATGGCCTTCTAATAAATCCATAACTTTCATTTTGCCACTTGCATTAGCCTTGAATATTATGCTGCTTAGAAAATTAATTGGATCATCTGGGGAAAATTCTGTCCTAAATTGGGTTTAAATGTTATGCACCTAATATAGCAAAAACTTTTGCATCTATCTTTGTGCTCATGTATGACATCATGATTATTTTGCAGCATGTGGCAACACATAAAACAGAGTTTTGAAATCTATATTTCACATTCTGTTCATATCCCTTATTATTCAATAATTACTCTAATAGAAATAAATGTACATCTTTGGTGGAGATAAACTACTGTACATGATTAATATTTTCCACCTGTTTACTCTTAAGTAGAAATATAGGCCAATATGTTAATTTCTGACCACATGACTTTAGGATGATTTATTCTTCAACATAAGTTATTTCTTCAGAATGACTTCTTTCTGGCCAAAGTCTTGTTTTGGCCAATTTTTGCTGGGTACAAACTTATTTCAAAAGTCAGAAACTGAACTGTTGGGATTTTGATTTTTGCTGATTACTTCAATATACATGTGAATTATATAGGTCAGAAAGAAAAAAAACTTTTAAATCCCCAAGAAATAAGAATTTAAAAAAATCAAACAGATAAATATACATGAAGTGGATAAGAAAACCTATGTCCAATACCATGTTTTTTTAATTTGTCCAGTTATCATATAAAATTTTTATCATATAAAATAGTATCATAGTATACGCAAATGACTTACAGATTTGCTTCATATGCTTTGGCTTCTTATGCAATCATCAATAAAATCACTGGGATATAGTATTATTAATGGATCCATTGTTCTGAATAAATGTGAGCAAAATGTGAGACACTAAGCCAAAAACCTAATCTTCAGAAGAAGTTTTGCTCTTAATGTAAAACAGTATTTTCTTGTCCTTGAGTGAAGAGCCAAAAGAGAAAAACCTTATGAAACCTGAGCTAGGCTCTAGTATATGCGTTTCCCCAAGTCTGATTCATCCAGAGTCAAGTAAAAATCTACATAGCAAGATTTTTTTTCAACATTACAGGCAAGTTAGGTGGGAAAATGTAGAAGAGAGGATGATTTGCCTTCAGACCAAGGGCTGACCATGTAACGATTTAATATTTTCAGGAGAGGAATGAAGCTTAAAATAGGTAGATTAGATTGTAGGAATTAATGCTTTAATTCACCTCCAGACTTTGTGGGGGTCTTCCTACTGCTTGAGAATAATACAGCTGCTGGTTTATTCTTACCTTGTGGGTCGCAATTATAGCATAATCAGAAAAAAAATCTAGTTAGTCATGTTAACATAATAGGCAGCAAGAGGTCATCCTATAACCTTAGTCTGATTGCAGAAACCCATGATCTGTTTCTTAAAGGCAAGGATGTTGTTATTTCTTGCCTCTGAAACTTTATTTACAGGTCATCAGTTGTTCTTCAAATGAAACCTCCCTATTGATAGCTAGGTTAAATATAGAACTTTCAATCAAGCATATAAAAGTGAACAGAAGCTCCAAACAGAAGCTCCCTTCGAACTGTACTTACCTGCATTTGGATATTATTGAGCTCCATTATTTTCATCATGCAGTCATATTTCTCAGAATTCCAAATACATATGAATTTTGTAAAGGAAACAAGTTCCTTTTCATTAGAAGTGTGTGGAGCAAGACGCTTAGGACATCAGAAACCATTATTTGCATTACATTTCTGGTTATTCAAGTTATCACTGAAGACAATAGAAGCAAGTCCATTTTCTGAGCATTTTCATTGGTATTCTCTTTTTCACAGTCAACAGTTTCATAACTTAGTTCTAAAACACTACCTTACATAAAAAATTTACAAGCCGTATATTACGCTTGAAAGTTAATTTCATTTCCAAAACTTGAGAATAATCCATTAATGATAGTCAGACCTCTTTGACTAAGTTTAGAGTGCACTTTTTCTTTTGAATCTTTATTATGCTAGAGTCTTTGCAGATTTTAATCACTGAAAATGTTTTCTCTATTTCCAAATGCTTAATTTATATTGATAGATAATGAAATTCAAGGAAGCTAGAGAAGTAGATCAGCTGAATTGTAATCATTTCAGGAAGCTATTTGGAGGAGCTATTATTTTAAAATATATAAATGCAGATAGAATTTTGAGGCCTTCTTTCCTTGCCATAAAATCAAAGTGCTTTTATTTGGGTAGACATCACTGGTGTAACTCTATGGACCACAGACCTGGAAAATATTCTGTGGAGTCTAATCTCTGAGCATTAAACTCTCTTGACCATTTACTAACATGTAGACATAATGACTACACTGGAGTCTGTTAGATTAATAGCACATGGAATTGTACAATGGATAGTAATGACTTTGAATTGTAGTAGCCATTATAGTTTATTAGATTATTGATCTGTAAATCTAAAGAATTTGCTTGCCAGGCTATGTTTTGCTGTACAACTTTAATGACTTTATTGCAGGAACTCTTGGCTAACATTGTGAAGAACATTTTATGATATTTTTTAAATGTACTTGTTCACAATACAACTGATAACAGGGGTGTTTAAAGCTTCTATCGGTTCTTTCTAAATTAACTGAACCTACTTATACTTTCCAGACAAGCTATTGAGTTGTAACAAACTGCATAATTTCAGCCACTGTCTAATCTTTTAGGTTGAAATGTAGATTTGAACTTTAGATTTGAAATGTACATAGTTTATTTTGCATCAAAATTAATGTAAAATTATTTATTTTATTTATTTGCTAAAATAATATGAATTTTATACATGAAAATGAAGTGTTTCAGTTAATGTGGAAATGGGATGGAACACTTGTAAAGAAACACACAGGAAATTGACATAAACAGAAATGAATTAATATGTTATTTTTGCCTGGATGGACATACTAATACAGAATTCTCTAATTTCTCAATTTCAAACCAGTAATTAAACCAAAAACCAATAATTTTTTAAAATGTGAACTTTCTTGAATACTGCAGTAGAGTTCAATTAAAATGATTAATTTTGTTTATTTTGTGCCTTTTAGTCAGTCTTGACTTGTTTTGGCAACTTTTTTCAAAATTCTTACCTTGGTCCTAAAACTGAGAGAGAATGACTTAGTTGGGATCTGTGCCTAAGGTGATACTAGAATGCAGCTTCCATTCTTCTTGTGCAGACCAGGGCTATTTTAAATTATGAATATGTAAGCTAGAAAATGTGAGTCCTATATATAAAAAAATATGTGTATTGCTAAAAATAAACACATGTTTTAAAATTTTAGGGGATTTTTTTTTGCAAAAATACATATATTAGAATATGAAGTGTTAAGTTTGAATTGTAGGACAGATGTACGTAGAAAAAGATGCACATTTTTTTAAAAATACAAAAACAGTGCAATCAACATTACAAAAATGAGAAATGGAAAATGATAAACCCAGAAAAAGAGATGATCCCACCTCCATTTGTTGCATTTGAGCCACTTTTCAGATACAAAGGCCAGATATGAAGAAATATGTAAATGAAATATCCTGATTTTGTCTGAATATTATTTTTCTGTTCAAGTAAAGAATGGTCTGTTAGTTGTCTTTTGATCTTTTAACTACAAGCTTAAAATTTCATTGTTAAGCTTCACAAGCAAACTTATCTCAACAATCTCTTCCCTGAATTCCTTACTTTCACCTATGTCTTTTAAACCAAGTTTAAAGGGGATCCCAAAACCAATATCCAAGGAGTAGTGGTTAATATTATTATTTGTATTGTTATAATAATATTTATTAAATCATTTTCATACAATACATGTTTGGGGGTTGAACAATTTGAAACTTTATTAAAGGGTTGATGAGCTGAAGAGTTTGGGGTCCCCTATTTTAAACACACTCCCTTATCCTTTAGAGCATGTTTTCTTGCCTATTAGGATTTTTTAAAATGTTTTTTATTGTTTTTTTTATTTTTTACTCTATATTTTAAGTTTCAATGAACTGGGGATGATTTGCACTGGAAATGATTTTTTTAAGATTAGACAGTATATTAAATAAATTAATAAACTCTTACTTCCTTGGCCTTTAAAAAAACTGTGGTTTTCTTATGTATCAAATTTATCTGATTATTGTTGTTTAATGCATTTATCTCTTTCCAAGAATCTATTTGAGATCTGTTGGGTATGTGAAGGTCTACAATTACATTCTCACATATCACAAACTCATCATGTTGGGATTGTTGGCTTTCAGCTTAATGCAGGAAGTTATGGTATAGAAAGATATTGAAATCATGGGTTTATGGATTAGTGCAAGGTGTAGAGACCAACAAATATGATTTATTCAGTAAATGAAGTTCAGGTTGTTGTATGTGTATCATATTATCTGTTTTTCAAATGTAGAATAACAATGTATTTAATATGATGTATATGGACTCAGAATAGTTTCCTAAACCTTATTAGATGCCTACAGGCCTCTTTATCCCAGCTGGGGTTCTTGTGAATTAAATATAAATGAATAAAGAGGAAGTGTTTAGTACCAGTTTATCTGTAGCAATGGCCTTGTGCCCATTGGGGTGGTAAAGAGATCTAGCATGACTTCTAGGAGTAAGTTTTGTGACTGGCTATGTCCATGGTGACATTTTGTGAATAAACAAATGTTATAGGTAGCCATTTTGTGATCATGCTTACCGCATATTTTCAAATTTCTACAAAGGCTCCATTCCAGAAAGACTAGCTTTCTCTATTTATTTATTTAGTGTATGGCATACAAGGCCAGGGAGTCTATAATATTTATACATGGTAGATGTACTGGCAGCCAACAGTTTTTAACTCTTTTCTTGCACTGGTGCACCACAAGGAGGTGGGTTAACTTTGCCCTGGCTTGCCAGTGATGCTCTTGAAGGGAAGTCAACTTGTCTGGGGCTTTTTCCTCCATTGATTGCAACTGGGTGGATCCAGTGCCAGCTCCTACTCCCATGCAGATTGCATCTAGCATTTTCCACCACTGAAATGGCAGTACCTATTTATCTAATTGTGGGTGTTATGCTTTTGAGTTGTTAAGTGGGCAGGAGCTAGAGGCAAGTGATGGGAGCTCACTCCATCCTATGGGGCTGGGTTGGAACCACTGGAGTGCTGGCCATTTCTAGCTAGCAGATCCAGCATCACTAAGCCGCTGCACCACCACGCCACCCTTGGCTACCTCTAATTTATAGGAAAAACACACTTTTCTACATATCAATGTACATAGGAATGTGCATCTTTCTCCATAAGCAAATAGGTGGTGAAGCCACAGAATTATTTTTAGAGCTTTATGAAATAAAATGACTATATTTCCATTTTGAAGAACAGATCATGTTTTTAAGTACATTTAAAAATATGCACAATGTTGTAGAGTGCAGTAAACTTGTTTAATTTTGTTCCCTTCCCCCCCGCCTTCTTATTCTGATGGCTTCAAAGCTCAAACCCAAAACCAAAAACACTGTCATAATAATCTTTAAGGGCTCACGGGGGATGAAGCAGTGTTTCAAAACACAATCTCTCTTTCATAATACCCTGCTCTGAAATAATATGTGGAAACACTTTTCCCTACATATCTGGATGATCCTGCCAGTCACAAATGCTTGTCTCAAATATTAAACCATATAGAGTGGTACCTCACAAGACGAGTAACTCACAAGACAAGAAACTCGCAGGATGAGCAAAAAATTTAATCAAAATTATTCCGCTAGACGAGCCGTGACTCACGAGACAAGGAAACTTCATACCATACCTTGCACGTAATCAGTAAGTGTGCTCTATATTTCCTGTTCAGGCAACTCTGGCACAAGAGTTCTGCTGATACAGCAAGCGTGCATGTATGATCTGCTGACTCTCCTCTCGAGCAATTTACTCCATTCCCATTCGGGCGGCAGTGCACATGTGCGTTCTGCCTACGCTGCCGCATGGCGGCAGGTTGACGTTCCTGATCGTACCACGTGATTTGCTCACATGGGAAATCTCACAATGGAGCTCTCCTCTCTCGTTGCGTAAACAGCGTAAATTAAGTGAAAGGCATTCAAGAGAGAGAACTCTGGAGACTCCTGATTTCATCTCCGGGAAGTCCCTGCCCCTCCTCTCCTCTCCTTCGCGCCAGGATATTCTTAAAGCTGCGCGTGCGCACACACACACGCAAACAGCGACAAAGGGGGGATTTCTGCTTGGGGCAAGGACAAGGACAATTTCTGCTCTCCCCCTTTGTCGCTTCTCTCCTCATTGTACAGAGGGAAGAAGCACTTCAAAGGGGGGATGGATTTCTGTGTGTGCGCGCACGCGTGGCTTTAAGAATATCCCAGTGCGATGAGAATAACTGCCCACTTTAACAATAACTGTCCACGACGCCCGGAAAAGCTGAGAGAAAAAAGGCCCTCTTAAAGTGACAGTATCCTCTGAGCCAGCCAGCAGCAGCTGAGGCCAGAAGCTGCCTCGAAGCAGATCCGTAAGTGCTGGTTCGTTTGCTTTATTTCTGCTTTATATCATGTGTTAATCATGGTTACTTGTTTCAGATGTTAGGGACAATCATTTCTACCTCAAA